>JANHGL010017836.1:0-41576 GCA_024611195.1 Ceyx melanurus | reverse complement strand
TCCCGCTCCCCTCCGCGCCCGGCCCCGGTGTTGCTTTAAAGGGAGAGCGTCCGCATAGGCGGCTCGGGCAGTTGGGGGGTATCCGGCAACGCACCCCAACACGGGGTGCACGGCATCTCCTGGGGATGTCCATCATCCCCACACCCCAGCTTCCCTTGGATGCTCGGCATGCGATGCGGCTCAGCCCCGACAGCTCGATGCACTGATCCATTTGCAGCCATCAGTGCGTTGAGTTGTCGGGGCTCAGCTGTATACCCCACCAGCAACCTGGCAGCAGTGCCAGCCCAGCGAGGGGAAATATCCGCGGATCCCTGAGAAGAGCTGGATATGGTTGGGGCAGGTCATGCACTGCCCTGCACCTTCCCAGTGACCCCAGTTCCACTGTATTTGGGGCATGCTGGGCCAAGCTGTCCCCAAGGTGCACAGCACCACCAGTAGCCTGCACCTTGCCAAAGGGGCTTTCCAAGGAAAAAGGTGTAGCCTTCCATGGTGCTTGGTGCATGCAGTCACCATACCAAAGACTCTGACTGGAGGTTATGGGCCCAAGCTGCCAGCTCTGCAGGGCCCAGCTGCCCATAGAGGAAGCCCTTCTCCTTCATCCCAAACAGCCCCCCCGGCATCGCAGGAGCATCCTCAAGCATTTCTCTGCAAGACAAAAATTCCACCACATCCCACACACACATCTGTACACCCAGTATGGGCTGCCTGGTGCAGGACACGCTAATCCTTTCAAGAAAGGCATACAGAGCTACGACAGAGGCCTCACCAAGCAGCCCTCTCCCAACAGCACATTAATGCCCCATCCCAGGGCTGGAGGGAGAAGAGCCACTGAGGGCTTGGCCCACAGGACCCTTCCTGGGAGCTAAGTACTGGGCTCTCTTCTACAAGTCAAGCTGTGAGTCCCCTTCCCAAAGCTGCTGCCCTGCCACACTCTCACCTCAGATATCATCAGATGTTTTCACTGTCTCCTGACAATATTATCCTCATCCTTATTCAAGCAGGAGCCGAGGCTTGCAGGTCTGTGAGCTTTAATCAAAACTGGAATTCTCTTCACATGGTTATCTCTTTGTCTTGCTGGAATGAATCAAATGTGCTTAGGGAGATTTAATAGAGCATGCCAGGCTCTGCAGCCCATGGATGCAAAGGTGGCCCTGGCCACAGACTGGGCAGTAGCAGCCCCCAGCACCTGCGGCTCCCTGCCCCAAGGAATCCACAGCCACTGAAGCAAGGACAGGCAGACCTGGTGGCAGGGAGGGGCAGTGGTGCAGGCAGCTCACAGGGGGTTATGGATCTGGAAGCAGGGTGGTGTGCTCAAGCTCTGCAGTGGGAGCACAGCCAGCATCCCTCCATCCCTTACACCACAGTACTGCGCTCCCTGTGCTCACGCTCAGCGTTTCTCATCAGCAAACACCATCTGTACCAGAACCGGGTGTTGTTATGACCTTAGAGGCTCCATCCAGTGGTCACTTCCATCAGATGCTTTTGTGTCTTACTATTATCCCAGGCACTGTGCCAAACTCAAAATGCACTGAAGACAGGGAACGTCTTTCCTCCGGTTTCAGGAAGGAGATACAGCATTCAAAAAAAAAAAACAAACCTGCTCAGATGCCAGGCTTGGGTCTAGAATTATTCCTATTCCATTAACACTAGAAATAAGTGAGATAGGAAAACCCACCTGGTAGGAGGATTGTAAAGTAATTACTGCTTAACGTTAGTAATGATCTCCTTATTTCAGCTCTGCTTATTATTACAACAAGCTTTGCTCTAGTCCACCATGATGTGCTGCATAAAGCAGCTATCTTCTGAATCTGATTTCCTGTTTGGAGATGATCTCTAGCTGAGAAATTACCTGCTCTCAAAACTGATTAGAGTCCTCATCAGCAGATTCTTCACCCATCCTTTAGGCAGGCCCTAGAATATACAAGGAATTCAGAATAATTTCATGCAGGAGGTAAAATCTGGAGCTGGTGGCCCAGCTGGGTGCCATATCCAGAGAAAATCCAGAAAAAGCAGTGACAGCAGCAGGTCACCAGCCCAAATCCAGGTGCTGTGAGCTGCCCCCTCAGGTCCAGGCAGATGCTACAGCTCCTGTAGTACCTTCCCAACCAATGGCTGACACTGGCTGTTTCTGGCTCATCTCCCCTTACCCTCCTGAGCACTTTGAGGGGGTGTCCCAAGCACTGGGTACCTGCCAGCTCCTGAGCTGGTGGATGGTGGCAGCTGTCCCTGCCTGCAGGAACGATGCTCCCTAGGAATTTGGGGACCTCAGGAGTTGCTGGCAGTGCACGATGTGGAAGGAGCCTGGCGTGTAGGCAGGACCCTGCCAGGTCCTGCTTCAGGTCCCTGCAGTTGCAGGCAGCCAGCTTTCTGCTCCCTTCACACGCTGGTCCAGCTCCATTTGGAAAGCAATGAGGTATTTCCCCCTCCTCTGCTTCCCATGGCTAAAAACTGTCTCACAACTCCCATGGTTAAAAACTGTCTCCTAATTTCCAGCCGACATTAGCCAGTTTAAGCCTATTTGTTCTTGTGCCAGAACAGTCTTTTAGCTTAAATGGTTCCTTTCTGTGCCTGGTGTTTACTTGCTTGATATATTTACGGAGAGCAATCATATCCCTGCTTTGCCTTCCCTTTGCTGGGCTAAACAAGCCAAGTGCTTTCAGTCTTGTCTTATAAGCCTGGCTCTCCACTCCCCCACCACGCTAAGAGCCTTTTTCCACATGTGAATTAATCTTGCTGGCAGACAGGACATTGCATCTCCGTGCAGTGCTTCAGACAGCATCTCCCAGTGCCCAGAACAGCCTCCAGTGCCCACTCTGCCTCCACTGATACCACCCCAAAGCAGGTGACCGACTGTGGCTCCAAGCATGTTTGCCAGCCTTGCCTGTGCCAGGTTGTCACCTGAATGAGGTGATGCCATCAGGGACTTTACCTCACATGCAAAAATGTGCCTATCCCAGCCTGCTCTCCAGGTTTCCAGCTCCTGCATTCCCCTACGGCTGATGGCTGAGAGGTTGGGTGCTCCTGCATACTAAAGAGGGCTGATTTCTCTCTTCTGCTCTGCAACGGGGCACGTGCAGAGCTTTCCCATGGGGTGGGTTATAAACTCTTGTAGCCTTAAATGAAACTCAGTGGAGGACGCACAGACTCATCCCACTAAACACAAGAGGGAGATGGTATCACCATGCTCTGATGGCCACTAATAACTTTACCTCTCCTGTGCTATTCTCAGCAGAGATAAACCTCCAGTGTCTGATGAGCCAGAACAGAAATATCCAATGGCTCTCCGTTCTTTTCTATTTTTGCTGCAAGCTGGTTAACCCTGAAATCCAATTACTGCTCATTATTCAGTGGAACTTGCCTCTTATCAAATGGACACATTGTGTGGCCGCTGTGCCAGCTCCGAGTGCTAATGGAGCTGCAAATTACTCCTGCCATGATGATGGACCCATAGGTGTGAGTCTGGTGGGGGGTACTGCTCCAACACCCCCTACACACACAGGGCTTTGGGACACCTACCCCTGTAATCCCTTCCCCGGGCTGCTCCTCACTGCATGCCAGCCATGGGCTAACACAGCCACAAGCTCCCGGGAGCTGCAAGCATGGCACCCACATGGCAGCACTTGCTGTGGGCTTGGCTCCCAAGGTTGCAGCACCATCTCCTCACCCTCCAGCCCAGTGCCATGGCCAGAGCCACCCATGGGTGCCCCGGGCAGGTCCCACTCCCCAGCACAGGCTGAGCTTTTTGGTCGGGTGCTTGGCGGTTTTACGCGGGCTGAGCCTGTGGCCATCAGCCTTTCAACTCAAGGGCTTATTGTGCCCAGTGTGAAATGCAAGGGGCTGTTCCAGGCGTGCCGTGGATTATCCTGGGAAGCTGGATGTGCAGGAGAGGCTGGCTGGCTGCGTTAGCCCTGGGAGTGGGCACAGAGCCAAGCCCAAGCGCCGCCTCATTCGCATTCGCCACCAAATTCAGCAGGTGGGGAAAGGGGAAAAGAAAAAAAAAAGACTTTGCAGTTTTCTTTGCTGATTAAAGTCATGGCACAGCAAGTTTCACCTAGTTCATTAGCAAGAGGGAAGGGAGGGGGATGTTCCCAGCAGCAGCTGCTGCCAATGTTCTCCCAGCAAGAGGTAACCGGGTGCAGACCAAATCTCCTGCCCTTGATCCTGAATGTGGCCCTGGGGATTTGATCCACAGGCTTTGTTCTGCAGTTTCCCATCTTCCTCTCCCTGCCATTAGCCCACCCTGCCATGATGGCCTCAGGGACAGTTGTTTAGCTCAGTCTGGCTTAACTAAGACCCACGATAGCCTCTCTCTTTTCCAGATCATCCATCAGTCCTTCTCAAAGACAGTTTAGGCTAATCCCTTGTGAAAACAGGTGATGGAAACAGCAGAGGATGCTCTGGGCAAGGGCTCCTGATACTGTCCAGCGTTCCTGCCACGCTTTCTGGCACCTACCACTGCATCATTACTAGGTTGCTGGTGAGCCCTGCCGAGCCCTGCCAAGCCCTGCCCACTGCTCCCTCCCTCCTTGCAATATTGCACTCGCTGGTTTCTCTTGGACTGGACTAGCAGGTAATCCACTGGGGATCTGGACCAGCCACAGGCACATGGCCGCACTGCAGCCTCATTAGTGGTATGTCACTAAATCCAGTTTACGCTGTCTGCGGCAAGACTTGGGTGTGCAAAGCTGGTCTGAGGAATGGGGACCCAGGTCTCACTTGTATAGTTCAGCTCATACTGCCTCAGCATGAGCATTAAGAAGCTGTTTCTGCTCTCTCTGCCCTCCTTTCCCTGGCTGCACCAGCCTTTTATTCACTGCACTGGCTTGCCATGCCCCTTCAGAGAGGTGCTCGTGTGAAGTGCCATCCACTTGAACCCCAGGCTTTGTGGCTGCTGACAGGAGGATGGGGCAGGACCAGCACAATAGATACTCAAGCAGGATTGTCCCCAGGCAACCAAATTTCAGCTCCTCCCCACGAGGCCAGCTGTGGGAAGTCAGCAAAGCTCAAGGGGCAGCCAGGCAGTTAAAACAGGCATGGGGAGCTGAACATAACCTAGTCCTTTGCTTCTACCCTTGGCTGCCTTGTCAGCTCCCATTGTCCTGATTAGAGGTGATTAGAGGTCACCCTCCCAGTTGGTTAAAGTGATTAGCACCTTGGCTAATGGCACGAGGGTAACCCTGCAGTGGCCTTCCCCCGATCATGGGGGAGTTGGTTGGCACCTGCCTCTTGGGCAACAGATGGCTGTGAGGTGCCAACTTGGGCTCCTGTGAGACCCAGCAGCTCCTCTTGTCCTGGGTCTGGTCCTCACTTTCCAGCCCTGGCTTGGCTTCCTCCCACTCCTGCTGAAGTCAGAGCATCCCAGTGAGCTACCAGAGGGACAAGGGAAGAAAGACATCCCAGTAAGCAAAAGATGAAACATAACACCAAGTAAATTAATATACAAGAAAGAAAAGCGGGTTTGAAATTAACTCATTCCACTGTTAGGCTTTCCAACCCGTTTATCTGCCCCATAGGTCCTGTAGCTTCATATGGAAAATGGCTTCTGCTCGACTGCTGCTAGTAAAGCTCAAACACAGAGCGACAGGGCTGTGTTGGTGGCTGCCGAAGGCTGGCAGGCGACACCTGAGCGTGCCCACAGAGATACGAGGGGATGGGTAATTGCACATGCAAAACGTTCGGCTGTGACAGCAAACAGGACAACTGAGCAGACAAATGGGAATCCATTTCCATGCACAATTACCCGGGGGGGAACCCAGCCATGGCTCTGGGAGATGACGGGGCCAGGGCTCCCCCCTCCAGCACCGTCCCCTCCGCCCCAGAGCTGGATGTGCCTTGCAATAGCCTCCTCCTCCCCACGCCTGCCCGCTTCCCTGGGGAGCAGGGCATTTCTATCCTCCCAGGAACCAGGGGATGCTGGGCCAGGCTGGATGAACCCAGTGCTTATTACTGGGTTAGCTATGATTACAGAGCAGACAGCTTAATGAACGAGCTGTTCTTTACGGGAGGATTTACTGGGAAAAGGGGCAGGGAAGGAAGCGAATAGTCTGAGCCCCTTTGTTAGGGAAGTGGCTGCGATGGAGAGAGGCTTTTCTACAGTCTCTCTTATCCAGGAATCGCTGTTCCCAGGTCTTACTGATGAGCCAGAGCTGTTTTGTAGTAGATGATAATAAATAAAAAGGCAAGAGGGGGGGAAAAGAAAAAACCCAGACCTCATTTTCTTCCCACTGCATCCCCTCGAGCTCACAAACCATAGCCAAGCCTCACAGCAGGACTCTCTGCCCAAGCTCTGGGGAAATGGCCAGTGCTGGGAGAAGAGGGCACGTTACCCAAGGACTCTTGCCACCCAGAGCTCACACTGGAGCTGGCCCTGCCAAGGGGAGCCTCGCTGACCAGGTTGGCAGCGAGCCGGGAGCTGCTTTGTCTCCCTTCCTGATCGCCAGCTTTCCTGAACTACACTTCCCAGCAGCCTGCAGGAGGGTCTTTGCCTCGGAAAGCGGGAGGCGATCGATAAAGCACAAGCTGATGGAGATGGATGCAGGCAGCAAGGCAGCGCCAGCAGCTTTTAAGGCCAGGGCAAAGGGCAAAAGCATGGCTGGGAAACCAGTCCCTTCCCAGCAGGGCTGTGGTGGGCAGGCAGGACAGAGGGCAGGGCGGTGGGATCATCACCCTCCACACTTGCACTCTCCCGCCTCCTCCCTCCCAGTGCTTTGCCCTTCAACAACCAGCATTGGCTGCTCCGCTGTCTGGGCAGGGAGAGGAGATGGTCCTGGATGGTCCAGGAACACTTCTCCTGGTCCAATCTGGGCAGCACCACACAAGGACCACCTCTCCAAGGCCTCTGGGAATGCAGATGCCGTGGCCATAGGTTCACATGGGAACTGCTGGAAGAAGGCAGCCCCCAAGCCCACTCCACACACGTCTCTAGTTATCACATCCTCACCTCCGGGAGCGGCAGCTCTACTTTCCCCCATTCATAATTCAGCCTGACACAGCCCAGCAAAAATCAATTCGCTCTTATAAGAAAGTGCCAAGGCAAATTATTTCCTAAAGCCTTCAACAGGGCTTTCTTCTCTCCCAACAACTGTATCTTTGGTGTTGAGTCCTAAATTGCAGATTAACCCTTTGAGCTCTTCCAATTTGCTGGAGACCCCAGCCAGATGGGTGGCTGAAGAAGCCATCAGCAGGAGCACCTTGTAACCTTGTTGTCCAGCCATTAGAGGATGGGCCCATCTAGCTGCCTACATGTGACAGATGACCTTATCAGGGGATCAAGTGAAGCAAGAGCTGACTTGATCCATAGCCAGGCAGATCAGGTGTTTGAGGTGCCCTTCCCAGGAGACCCCTGGCTGGCATTTTCCAAGGGAGTTTGTGGCCATCAGAGGACTATTTTTCTTTCTTTCACAGTGTCCTGGTGATTTCACCATCAGGGAAACCCAGCTAGGTATGAGATACATCACTGTGGAAGATAAGAAAGCTCTCTTTTCCTTGCAAGGTCTCTGGAAACAGTGCATTGGATTCTTACATAGCCTTTTAGATTCATTAACATAATCAGTTCCCAAGTACAGAAAGAATGAAGGGAGAAAATAAATTATGGGGTTGAGGGTCTTAGGAGTAGGGGCTGGGATGTCCCTGGGAGCAACCATCAGCTCCCAGTGGAGCATCATTGCAAGAGCTGTTGCCTCCAGCCTGAGCTGCTTTCCTTGGAGGAAAGTAGGAGAATGCAAAAAAGCCTGGAAATCTTCTGCTCAACAAAAAGGCTTTCCTACCAGCCTTGGACTGCAAAGGATTGAAATCAGAGGGAACTGATGAAAGAGCAAATCTAATAAAGGGAGTTTTAATTAGAGGGGGAAAAAAAAAAGTGAGAGGGGAGGAGGAGAACGGATCAGGATTGTAAACTGGCTGGAAATCATCCCTTCGTTATCACAAACACATGATCAGAACTTAGTAGTATTTGACATTTCATTAATTTAAACCAGAAGTCTCGGGAATAGAGACAGAAAAAGAACGAACATTATTAATTTTAAAGACCTTCTTCTGCAAGGGCTCACACTTGAAAAAGAAATATTAGAAGAAAAACTGTTTCTTTTTATTTTTCCCCACTTTCCTTCTCTGTCTTTTCTCCTCTAGCTGCAGAATGGCCATTAAAGACTCCAAGCTGGGCTCCCTGGGCCTTTCCTAGCCCCAGGCAGTGAACATTAAAAGGCCAACCCGGTCCTGGGCATCCCCTGGGGTAACTGCAGGGTGGAATATGAGACTGTCCTCACAGGCACTTGGGTATGCTGGTAGTTACCCACGGCCAGGCTTGCCCAGCTTTGAGAGCTGCTTATAGCTGCTGTCCGAGGGCGTCCATCCTGCACCCACCGAGGACCAAAATAGCTGCCCCTGAACCCCATGGCATCGCAGCATCCCGGGCAGCTGCAGGGAGGGGGGAAGCATCACCCTGCTTCCCCAGCTCAAAGGAGCTGCAGGCCAAGCTGCCAAAAATAAACGATTCAGGCCACTGGCTCTATTGTCAGGGCAGAGGGACATCGCCCAGGCTGCGCTTGAAAAAGCACAGCTAAAAAGATGGAATGAAAGAGGCTTTGGAGAAAGGCTCTCTGCTGAAGCTGCTGTGCTGCTTGGCAGATGAGGTTTCTCCAGGTGGAGTGACAAGACACCCTTCAGTTCAAGTGGGGAAAGGGAAAAACCTCCCCCAAGCCTCCCCAGATGCCTTCAGCAGTGGGAAGGGTGTTTCCCTCACTCCTCCAGCTTCCACCACCAACTTTTTAAAAAGACACTTTGTAAAAGATCCAGAGATCTTCCCCTGATGTTTGAAGAGACTTCCATAATCTAGGACCTTTGAAATTTTTTTTGCCCCCTCCATCTGGTGCAGTTGCACACCACAACACCCTAGAAGCCACACTGCTGCCTGCTGGGTGGACAGTTCAGCTCCTTGTATTTTTACTTCATTCTCAGGTCTATTATTTTTTTTTTCTGTTGGATCCAGCTAAGAATTCAGCTTATTATAAAAATAAATGAATTAAAATTCACAACTGGGGCAGAACTGCACTGCCGATGCCTGCCTGTGGATGGGGTCCTTTGCTTTTAGGGCTGATGGGACCTGTTGATAAAGGAGAGAAAAGCTTCCCCAGCCATGCCGGGGTTTGCTCTGCGCCAGCAATTACCAGTTTCCCCAGCACACGCCCTGTTTAACAGCATGTGCTCTCGCCTGCTTTCGGCACAGATAAATTTAGCACTTTAGCCTTCGCTTTGTCTCTTCAACCGAGGACTTCATTTGCTGCCAATGAAGCTGGTGGTTTCAAGAGCTGGGCCAGGTTACTTGCCTTCAGGCAGATGTTCAGTGCTACTCAGTCTGCTGAAAACGGGGAAATAATAAGAAAAACAATGATTTCCATGCTGGGCCCTGCAGGAGCCTCTTGTGCCAGCTCCCGACCTCGCCATCTCAGTGCTGGGCTCCCTGTGCCCAGAGAACACCCCGGTGCCACCAGCTAATTGGGTTTGACACCTCAGTGCTATTAGACATGCCCTGGAAGGGGTAAGGAGGCACCAGAGATGCTGAAGCCACCCCTTGATGGCTTTGGCTTTTGTTCTCTTTTACTGCTGCCTTCTGACAGGGAAGAAACACAAAGGGGATATTTATGAGCCCTACCAGCAGTGGGTTTGGCTCTGGGCTGTGCTTAAAGCACCTCCGTTGTTTCCCAGCATTAACTGCCTCCCAGATATTTACAGTGCTTGGCAGCTGGAGACAGAGGCAGGTTAAAGTGCCCAGCTGCTTCCATGAGCAGCCTGCACCTCGGGGTAAAAACCTGTCAGGGGACGAGGATAAAAGCTCCTGGCTGAAAGTGTGGCCACCTCTTCACCAGACCAGGTCCTGCTCCCCACATCCCCACCTTGGCACTGCCAGGAGGAGCTGGGGAGGGATGCTAAGCACTGCCCTCATTACACCAGTGTGTTTCCACTTTCCTCCCACACCTCGTGTGCAAGGGCTGGGGTGGATGGGGTTTAGCAGGTCCCCTGTTGCCTTATTCTGCTTCCCCATCCCAGCCATGGATCTGCCTCATTTCTCTCCCTCTCCCACGCTCTTTATCTCATGTTTATTTTTCTTCACTGCTTTTGCATCTTATTCATCTGTCTCTCTCTCCATCTCATCTCCCCCATCTTGAAAGGCTTGTCAGGAGAAGAAAGAGCAAGCCCAGCTTCTCCCAGCTCTATTTACCAAATAAGGCCTGGAGTCAGGTTTTATTTAAGAAAAAGAAAATGAACTGCATGCAAGTAGGCCAGGAGAAGTGCCTTTGAATAAAAAGGGTGAGGGCAAAGAGAAGGCTGAACACGGGAGAGGAGGCAGAGCATCCCCTCCGAGTGCTGGGCACAAGCTCACAGCCAGGTCCAGTGCTGGGGGAGCCACCAGCTGCACCCTCGGCAGTTTTGCTCGTTAGTGTGGCTGAAACAGCATGAAAAACACGTCACGGGAGGTTGGGGAGCAAGTCGTGTGGCTAATTAGTTGGTTTAGGGCACCTTTTGTTGGAAGCCAAAGCAGTGGTTTCCTTCCCCCTTGCAGGCAATCGGAGAGCAGCTAGCAGGAGAAGCAGCATCAGACTGGGGGGTGGTGGGGTGAGTGGGAAGTTGGAGGGGAAGCTGTGGAACTCCCTCCTGCCCCCTGTGTCAGTGGGGGAAGCACAGAGGGGAGAGGAATCCTGCAAGCTGAGCTAGGGGCTGCTCTGCCACATCATCCCCAGGGCACCGAGTGTGGCATTCCCCAGGGGCAAGCTCAGCTCCAGCCTGCAGCAAGCCTGCCTTGACCCACTGGCCCTGAATCTTGGCTCTCTCAGTGATTCCCTTCCCAGACTCATGGGTCCCTTAGTGTTTGAGACCACTCTGCTGCTCCAGTGTGGAGGGGTGGGCTTTGCCTTGCCTTATTGCAAACCCATCCCCATGCCATGAAGAGACTCCCTGCCTTCCTCCAGCCAGTCTGGCCCCCTTGGTCCTCCTCAAGTGATGCTGCAGTGCCTGGAGGTCCCTGTAGTGCCCTTACAGCAGTTTTGAGGTTCCTTCAAAAGACCCGAGGGGGGGGAGGAAAGAAGGGCGGCTCCTCACAGCCCTCCTGCAAACACACAACTCGCTGGGGCTGCAGGTAGCCCAATCAAAACCGACTGAAAAATACACTTTTTTGCAGGCAATCCCCTGCCTTTCTGGGGAAAAAAAAATAGCCTCTAAAGAAGGGCCTGGCCCTGTGCCCGGGGAAGTTAACTTCAATTGACTCCGCTGCATTTTGCTTCGGGCCCTTTCTGATTTTTCTGGAGTGGCTTCTACCACTGAAGTGTTACTGGGAGGAAATTAAATTCACCGCACTTAGCATAAGCAAAAAGCCCTTCCCGCAAGCCACGCTCTTACACCCGGGCACCCACCCGAGCATCTTCACCCTCACCTACCTCATGCCACCTCCCAGAGAGGACACGTTCCCCGACGTTTGCAGGATGGGGGCTCCTGGTTCTCCTCCAGGGAGGTTGCTTGGTAATTCCCAGCCGTGGTTCCCCGCTGCCCAGCACTCACCAGCCTGGTGGCCACGCTCCCGAGGAGGCAGGAAAAGAGCTCCGGGGTGGGAATGTTACTGCACGGAGCTTGTCCATGATGTATTTGAGCCTCTCCCCCACACATCGTGTGTATTCTCCAGCACAGCCCTGTCAATGCACTGCAACAGGAGCCTCGGTACTTCCTTTAAATGGAACCCTAATTTACTCAGATAAGCAGAGCCTGGATGGAGAGGCTGCCGAATCCCCGCGGCTTGATGCTGGTGTCACTTATTAGCTGTTACTGGCCATCACTGGCTCATTTAACCCACATTGGTTTCATTTGCTGATAGAAAACACAAGGCTAGCACCTCTTGAGGAAGCTGAGGTGGGCTGTGGCTCTCAGCCATCTGGAGCAATGGGACTAGGGCACATCCCCAGTGCTGGGTGGGGTCCAGGATGCCCTCAGGGAGTGGATGCTGACCCATCTGTGCTGCAGCCCAAAAGCCACACACCAAGAAAGGGGCTGCAGGACCAACACTTGCTGCTTCCATGGTGCCCTGGAACCTGAGGAGCATCTCCAGCAGCAAGCCAAGCTCACCTTGGTAATGCCTTTCCCACAGCTGGACAAGCTGCCCAGCAAACCCAGTTGAAAGTTAATGTTTCTGAAAACAAAAGGTATTTGGCCTTAAATCCCCTTTTCTCCTCCTCGTGACCAGATTTGGTCCAGGAGCTGGACGTGCTCGGCAGCAAGCCCACGTACAAGGAAAGCACATCAGCTCCTAGCAGGAAAGTGAATTATTGAAGTCAAGGGAAGTTGTGACGAAGGCTGGACTGCCGTATGCTCCCGCTGAATTATTCAAAGCCCGATTTTAAGTAATTCCTGAAATAAAGATGACAGAGACAGAGGAAAAGAGGGAAAATAAAACCCACAAACCAACACTGCAAAGGGCCACTGTCATACCTCCCTGTGTGTGGGGACCGAGCTGCTGCTGCCCTGCAGAGCTGCAGGCTTTGCTCTGCACACCTGGGCTTTTGTAAAGATACCCACCCCCCACCTAACAAAAACACCCCCTGGACTTATCTTTCAATGCTGTTTATTCTTAGGCCAGACATTGAGGTCTGGAAACAGCAGGGCTGGTTTGACCCCACCGGTGCAGCCAGGCAGGAGAGCCAGGCAAAGAGAAGTCCCCGCTCTGGAGGACATCATGTGAATTTTATTTGATTTCAACAGAGCAGAAAGCAGCAGAGCCAGAAGCAGCGTGCGGTGCTGGGAGGGGGGGGCAAACCGGGCTGAACTGCCTTGAAGGCTCTTAAAAAAAAGTCAAACCACAAAGGGAAACAAGAGGGAAAGAGAAAATACTTTAATACATCTGTTTGAAGCGAGGAAGATACAGGAATGAGCAAACACCGAACTGTTTTGCTTCTGCTCGCAAATGAACGCGCTGCTGAGCCTAATGGGATTTTAGATTAAAAGATTTAACGAAAAATAACAACCACCTCCACAAACAGAGTTTTATAAGGTCAAATAACAGATGCATGGTAACAAAAAAACACCGCCAGTATTTTGCCTCCTTCTGCAGGGTTGCCTCTCCCAGCCTGAGCCCCGGGCTTCAGGTGCCCTCCTCTTAATTCCTGCTTCTCTGCTCAGCAGCCGCGTTTCTCACTGAGGACAGCTGGGGAATAATCCTCTGGGATCCTATTTCGGCTGCCTTTTCTAGGCAGAGCTTTGTGAGAAGTTTGGCACCCGTGAGCCAAGGCCAGCTTTGCAGAGCGGCGGGGCTGGGGAGCAGAAGCCTGCCCTTGATGGCAACAGAAACGCCCCAAGGGCTTTCTCCATCCCTCTCTGGCTTTTCCCAGTGATTCAGGGCTGCATGTGCTCAGGACATTGCTCCCCAACACCCAGGGGGGGTTCTGAAACCTCCCTGACACCACCCCCTGCTTTGCTAACAGGGACACGCAAGCTGGCTCTTTGCCCACCTCTCTTTGCTGGGCATCAGATCTAAGTCTCCCATGACCTGTTTTTGGAGGTATCCGGTGCTTTCAGCAGCTGCTGACTTCAAGGGCATTGGGGGTTTGCAGCACCCTTGAAAAATTAGGCAACTTCTGCACGCCTAAATAGATGCTTAATGACAGACACTTCTGGGTAAGTGTGTTGGCAGCAGCCCAGGGCCAGGAGCGGGGTGACTCAGACACACATGGGCTGTGTGATGGGCACCGTTGCCCCCTCTGCCCACCCTCACCTCACCACCCAGGTCTCTGCACAGAGCTGGGAACCCCTCGTGCAGGGGAGAGCTCCTGAGGGAGGGGTCCCCACACTCCCTGATCTGCCAGTGATGCTGCAGGAGAGTGGAGGGCCACCTGCACCCTCATCTCATCACCTCTACCTCAAACCAGGGCTGAAATTAGGCAGATCCTCCCCTGAAACACTAGGTACCAGCCCCATATCCTCTGCCCACCCTTGAAACACCTCCAATGGTACCCAGGGAACAGAGAGTCGAGCTCCACTGCAGTCTGTCCAGATGAATGATGTACTTTAGATCATGCTTATCCCATTAAACTCTTGTTTTCCCAGAGCCCCAGGGTGCTCTCACCCTGTTTCACTCTGCCTTCAGCCCAGTGATGGTCCCCTTCGGGTCCTGGCACCCCTCCCCTCCTCGTTCCACCCATCCCAGCAGTGAGGACAGGCTTCCCCAGATTGCACCCAACATTCCAAGAGGGAAGTGTGAGCGTGTGAACACGCAGAGGGAGGCTCGGGTGGCTGCTGGAGAGGATCCATTCCCCAGCACGAGCAGTATGGGGCAGCCACCCTGCACAGCTCCGCTGGAGAGCGGATCCTCTCCAGCAGCCGCCCCAGGCCATGGGGTGATTGGGAAGCATCATCGGCCTCTCCAGCGCTCTCAGCCCCCCCTCCTCCCCTGCTGATTGCAATCAACTCCTCATTCATACGCCTCTGTTTACCAATTTTCTAGGAGGTATCACACTAATGAAGGGAGTCAAGCAATCAAGCAGCCTCCTAGAAGTGGGGAAAAGGAGGAGAGGGGAGGAAGAAAGGGTGGCTGTCAGGAGGAAAAGGCCAGGAAAGGTTGGGAGAAGGGAGAGGAGAGACAGATGTGGAGCTCTGCCTTGCTACCAGCCCTGTATTCCTTCCTGGAGCAGCCATGAGGACAAAGGTGATGTTACCTTTACCTGTTGGACAACTTCTGCAGCATCCTTGGCAGAGGATGTGGAGGGTGCTGGCCACGGCGCTGAGAGGAACATTTACTGCTTTGGGGAAAGTTCAGGGCAGCCTCTGGAGAGGACATCACCGAGCCCAGGGCAACAGGCTGTGCTCTGCAATAACATCTGCTTCATGTATTACACAAATGTCATACAACAGAGGGCTCCACGAACATGTCAGAGTTAAAAGTGATCAGGGAGTGCCAAGTCCTTTGGGCATCACCAGTGCTTGCAGTGAGTTTTTGAGTTCTCATTACCTGTCAAACCCAGTGGGTCTGAGCCAGCAGTGGAGGGGTGGGCAGTGCTGGATGGAGAGGTCAGCAGAGTGACAGGCAGAGCTGTGTCCCCTCCATCTCCCCATGCCTGCTGGTTTATGCAGACCAGGAGTGACAACCACAGCAGCTCAGAGCTGACAGCATGCAGAGCCCTTTCCCAGCTCCCAGTTTGCTCACCCACCAGTCAGCAGAGTCCAGCCCTGGACTTACCACGGAGGGGCCAGGCTCTCCATAACTAGCTACTCACTGGAGTGGAGCTGCTGCTGGATGGCTGCCTGTTCTCTGCCTGCAGGCTCACCACTGGCTTCAGGGGTGCTTTTCGGAGCAAGGTCCTCTATTTCAAAGCAGAAAGTCCCCCGGGGTAGGATTTCCATCACTGGTATACTGGGATCCCATGCAGGGTACTGGGTCCTCTGGCACCGCGTGGCTGAAGGTGGTAGAAAGCAAAGGAGAAAGGATGGGTTACAAGTGGCAACCGGGCAACAAATAACACAGTGGAAGACAGACGTAATTCCAGCCAGATGGAGGAACAGCAACAAACAATCTGTCTCCGGCAGAGGCAGCCCTGTCAGCCCCGGCTGCAGAGACAGAGAAGCATCCGAGGGAGCATCCTCGAGAGGAGGCTTTGCCGAGCACCCAACCGGCTTTGGACCTCCCCAAACGAGCGTGCCAGCATCCTGCTTCCCAGCCCCGCTCCCAGTCCCCCTCCAGCTTTCCCCCAGCAGCTTTTTGGGGCGCTGTGAGCTGCTGCTTTCTCTCCCTGCCTGCTGTGCCCCGGCACAGCTGACTGATGAATGGGCTCTCCACGTGATTGATGGCTTTGACAGGATGAAACGCAGTGATTACCTGGTGCTAGTAGGTTGGTTTTTTTTCCAAGTGTGGCTCACGCAGGCACAGGACATTTGTGCCATTATCGTTATTAACTCCATTGTTAGCGACTAATCTATGCAAAGATTTGGCCCGGCTTGTTAGAAGCGGCGAGGCAGCGACTGCATTTGTGCCAGAGACGGACCCTGAAATAGGAAAAGGGATTTGTAACCTATTTATTTACTTATTTATTTATTTTGGGAGTCTATTTACGGAGATGAGCATCCTCCGGGCATCCCCATTCACTCCCTTCTCACGAGGATTGCAGATTGTCCCTGGTGGGATGAGGGGAGCTTGCAGTGGTGAGTGGTTCCTCCAGCCCTGGCATCTTGGGAGCAGGTGGCAGTGCTGTAGGGGACCAAGTGGGTCACAGGAGGGTCCTCACATCCACAGAGCCATGGTGGGGATGCCCTTCAGCCCTGGGTGCTCGGTATTTCTGGGGTGGCTGCAGAGAGGTGCTTCAGGAGCTCTGCCTCATCCTTTCCCATTAAAATCCACCGCAGGTCTCAGCTTTCCATTAGAGAAAAAAAGCCCAAACCTCTTTCTAAAATGTTTTCTCCCCAAATAGCTGCCATTTTTCCAAACCTAAATCAACCAAACTGCCCAAAGATCTGCCGTTTTCCAAACCTAAATCAACTAAACTGCACAAATATCTGCCATTTTCCAAACCTAAACTTCAGCCCAGAAACTTAACCGCAATAAATGAAACCCAGCAGGGCCGTGAGGGATCCAACACCGTGACACTAAAGGTCTTTCAACCTGCTTTGACCATCCAGACTCAAGCCTGGGGAAGCCAGAGGAGAGAGCAAAAATGCAGCCTGTGCCCTCTGGGTACCCAAATCAGCATCTCCCAGGGCTGGTGCAGCTTTTTACTCACAGAGCCCTGGGAGCATGGCTGGTATTTTCTGCTTTGAAAGCAGCCATCAGCTGAAACTTAATAAGCATTTCCCTAAAAAGAGGGAAAAAATAAAAACAATAATAAACCAAACCCCTCTACAAAGGTGTTGTGACTGATACTCAGTCAGGGGATCATTTAGGAGATGATTTATTAAAGAGGTAAAAAGGAGATTGGGCCGAGGTGGGTGGTGTCAGGGTAAAAGAGGAGAGATTTAGCAACCATGCAAAAAATAGCTGAAAAAAAATATATGGCAAATGAGAAAATAGCGACGGTTGCCATCCCCACGAGGAGGAGTTCAAATCCTGGCTGGTGCAACTCAGCGGAGAGCCCGGGAAGCCAGTGGAGCTGCAGTGATTTACAATAGCTGCTCGTTTGGCTCAATTGGAGTAGCTCAGCTTTATGAAGCCCGGGAATACGCACATGAGTACGTGCGAGGGAGAGGAGAGGCGAGTTGGGAAGGTTTTATTTACACTGCAGCTTAGAAGCTGCTTAAACTGATTTGGAAGCAGGTGAATAATTAATTGCATCTTTAAGGAATCGAGCTGTTAATAATACTCCCCACAGTGGCAGTTTATAAATGTTCTTGTCAGGGCAGAACATGGAGCATTGCAGAGGGAAGGAGGGGGGGAAAAAGCCTGGAGGAAAGTCTTCCCCCCAACCCACCCCTGCCTGCAAAACGAATTAAAGTTGCCATTTTTTCTGCCATCCAGCTGTTCCTGACACCTGGATGTCAAATCAATAATGTAATGACAGCACTGAAGAAAAGAAAAAAAAGAATAATAATAATAAAAAAAAAGAAGCCCTATTACTACATAGAAAATATTTATATTACCTCCCACTCTCCAGGGTATAGCCTGTTAATTGAGCACAAAGGGTAGGATTTGCCTGGAGCCTGCAGAACCCATTAGAGAAGCAGCCGATAATGTTACGATGAAATCAGGTAAAGTGGGGAAAGGTTGTCCTGAGCCATGCACTGTTTGGCCCCTCCTGCTATCTTTCCATCTATCCATCCTTGCCCTGGGCATCCCAGGGGACCCCAGCCCAAGGAGGGGCTTGCAGAGGGGGGATGCTCGAGCGAACAGCTGCCTTCATGCTGCTTCCTCCACACACCAATGGTGCTCAGCTCACTCCCAGACCCCCCTTAATCTCCTCCAGCCAGGATAGCCCAGAGCCAGAGCAGCTGGGGCTACAGGGATTAAAACAGACCAGTGAAAACCTCTGGAGCCAGGAGTTTGGGGAGGTATCTAAACCCTTATGCTTGAGGCCAGGAATAAGCCTGTAATAAGAAGTTGGGTGGGAAGAGCTGGCGGAAAAGCTGCTTCCTTCAGGGAACCTTTGGCCTTTTGCTGAGGGAAGGATTTGGCTGCTTGCAAGGCTAAATCCCCTGGGTGAGCAGCCCAAGTGGGGGGATGACCTGGCCAGGGATATTGCTGAGCATCCCCCAGCCCCATGGGCAGCATCAGCCCCTCCATTCCCATCCAGGAGACATTCCTGGGGACAAGAACGCCCCAAGGCTTTGCTCATGTGCTCTTTGGGTGTTTTTCTGCCTCCTCATTCCAGCAAGTGACAGGCCCATCACTCCTCACCTCTTCAACCTCTCCAGCCACAGCCCAGGATCTGCGTGTGAGGTAAGGGATGTCAAGGGAGCCGGTCCCAGCCCCTCCTTCCTCTCCCAGTCCACCTCCGAGGTGGAAAATCAGCACCTGCAGAGCCCTGCCTCGTTTTCCATGATTAATCAGTTTGCTTGAGAGCAGCAGGACTCCCACCGTCATCCATCCCCCGCCCGACAGCCACGTGTGAAGGCTGACGTTAATCAGATAAATTCCTTTGCAGGAGCACCAACAATTTTTCTAAAGCACAGTCTCCCTGGAGCTACTAATAATTACTCCAGACCCAGACATTAAAGCACCACCACAAAAAAAAAAAAAATTGTTTTAATTAAAAAATTAATTTTTCTGACAGACCCACCAATGCTAACTTGGAACAGCAGAGCATTCATCAGGAGGGAAAGGAGAGGGATGGCAACGACCTGCTCAGGAGCACCTGCTGGGAAAGGGGTGAGGAGAAATGTCACATCCCTTGAGGCTTTGGAGAAGGCATCCAAAACCTCCCACCCCCCATCAACCAGGGCCCCCAAAAGGGGTTTTACTGTGAAAAAGCCAGGCTGAGGATGAAGCAATAGGCTTGGCCTCAAAAGCACAGAGATGAGAAGGCATCATGAGCCCCACAGAGTGATGCCTGAACCAGCCAGCCAGGATGGAGTTATTATCCCTGGGCTGAGAGGGGGAAGGAGGGGAGAACATGGAAATAAAACATGTTGTTGGTAGAAAAAAAACCCCATTACCTCTAATGGGGAAAAGGAGAGAGAAAAAAGGGTTCAGATTCCCTCTGCCCCAGTTTCCCCAGCCAAGCTCAGAAATGCAGCCCACCACGGCTGCCCCAGCACCATCACTCAGCACTGTGGTAATAAAACCCCCCACCAAGATGCTCTGGTGAGCTCTGGCACAGCTCCCGGGGCTACGACCCCTGACTTTTTTGCCAACTTAATCAGAGAATCGCTGGATCTCTCCTTCCCTCCAGCTGCCTCTCACCTGGGGGTCTCAGGCTCAGGTACCTCCACAGAATATAATGAATCTCTTCCTTTCCACCCACCAGCCCTGAGGTTTGCAAAAGAGGGTAATGAACGCCTCTATCTCCCGGGTTCTGGGGGTGTTTTACACAAGGCTGACGGAGAAACACGGCCTGGCAGCGAGCCGCTAACAAAAGAAGCCTTTATTGCAGGAGGATGAAAGGGAGGATGGATCGAGGCAATGCAATGCTTCAGTGGTGGAGGCTGAATTAATTGGATATGGGAAAATACCTAAATATATATGTGGGGGGGGAGAAACAGCAAGGTGCTCAGGCAGGATTGCGGTCAGGAAGAGCCAAAGCGACGGGTTTAGATAAAGATGAAGATGCTGAGAGCTGATTTCTTGGCTGTTAGCACTACTGGAAGAGAGGCACAGGAAAAAGAGCCCCTTAAACTGACAGAAACATCCCCTGCACCTTTCCAAAGACCCCTGAAGCATCAGGGCAGAGGAATAACACTCGCCTGAGGCAGTGAGCCTGGGCTCAGGGCAGACCTTCCTCCCTCCTGGCCCAAGAACCAACCCACTAATGAATTAAGTCAATTCGGGAGATCTGGGGAATGCAAAAGGTTGAATGAATTTGAGTTACTTAACCCAGAGACGAGACGGTCAAGGGCAAAACTGAGTTGGCAAATAGAGAAGACGCTGTCTGCAAAGGAGCAGAGAAAACCTGTTCTCTGCAACAAGGGTGGGGAGGAGAGAAAGGATCCAGTCGGATGTTAGGAAACCCCTTTCTAGCAGCAGGGGCAGCAAGGAGGAGTAGAACTCGATTTTCCATTGGCTCGTCAAAGAAGCGAGCAAACAGCCCGCAGAGCTATTACCCTTCACAAACAGTGAGCTGAGATTAAATGTGATTTATCTCTGGCACTTCCCTCTGTTCCCAAGCTTGGAGGGCAGCTGGGTGCCAGGGGAGAGGAGAAACACTCATGGGACTTTGGGAACCATGATTCACAGCCTTTCACCTTTCTTTGGGGATAATTCAACAGTTAGAGCTCTTTTGGAAACCTCAGACCTGTCACTACCTTCCCATGCCTCACCTCTGCCTTATTTTGGTGCATTTCCCTTCTTCTTTAAAGATGGACAAAATGGGGAAAGAAAACCCAAAAAATGACAACACCAAACACCACAACCCTTCAGTCTTTCCTGTGATGAGAGGAAAGTGGTTTTGCTCCCTGTCAGCCTTCAAAACCACTACATAATCTACCTGTAATACCCAGCACATGGCTGGATGACCCCTTGAGTCACTTTGAGTTCAAGAATTGTTCCTTGTAGGGATGGAACAGAAATCTCCCTACATAATAAATGGGGAGGAAATGGGGTTTTTTGGTAAAAATCAGAAGGCAGCTTCAGCACCTGTGTGAAACACACAACTGAGCAGCCCTGCCAGTGCCAGAAGTGGGTAACAATTAGAAAAATCAAAGAGAAAACTCACTTGAGATGGCTCAGACCCATAAGGGACAGTGCTCAGATGTTTTTCTCCCTCTTACAGCACTTAAGCCCCTCTCCTGCTCCTCTTGAGCATCTTAAAGCTTTTTCTCAGTGTTCATCACAGCCTGAGGCTCATGTCACAGCAAACCCAAGCCAGCCAGGATCCTCCTGCGTTTTCCTGCTCCCCTGGGCAGGAGAGACAGGGGGTTTTCAAGCAGGGTAAGAGCCGGGTGCTTGGTAGAAGTCCAGCCTCTATTTTTAACGGCTGATGGCATCCCTGCCGACTCAGCTCAGAGACAAGGTTATTCCTCAGAGCAGAGGAGCTTCTAGTAATGCACCGTGTTGGGCAAAGCCTTTCAGAAAAGGCAGCTGAGCATCCCCAAAGTGTTTCAGTGGCAAGAGAGCAGCTCTGGTGGTGTTTCTGCCAGTGCTGCTGCCTGCATCCCCAGCAGCTCTCAGGGGGCACCCAGCACCCTTCAGTGACATCTTCTGCTGGAGCATCTCTGCAAATGGGCTGGAAAGAAGTACCAGCAAAAAAAATAATGTTATTTTAATACACCATGCTGGGGAAACTGGGACTGTAATGGTAAAACTGAGATACATCGATATCCTGAGGTAAAGCTGAAGGCAAAATTAAAAGCAATGTGAAAAGTCCTGGCTCTACGGAGGTTTCCTCCCCAAGATTACCCCCTTGCAAAGCAGTGTATTTACAACTGAAAATCTTCTGCTAGAAAAGCTGCACTCATTAACATGACCCACCCACCCCCGGGGAACCTTGCAGGGAAGGGGATTTTCCACAAAGTGCTGATAGAAAGGGAAGGAGCCCAAGTCCTCGGCTGGAAATTTGGCTCCAGCTGTCTCTCACCTCACAGCTGGCTCCAGCCCTGGCCCATTTCCAGGCCTCCATCACTCCTCAACATGTATTTTTAATTTTTTAATTATTTTTTTTTCTCGCTGTATTCTTGGAATTAAATGCTGCTAATTTACTTTGCAGAAAACCTTGCATCCTGCTGGTACTTCTCTGCCAGCTGTGACCTCATCACCCACCGATTGGATTTGGGAGTAAATTAATAGAGCCAGTGCATTAATTAATTGCGACTAACTCGCGCGGTGAACCGGACCCATCTCTCATGTTCACGAAGCTCCCAGGAACTGCTCCAGATTCCTGCATGGGGAGCACTTACTCTGCTTTCATTTCAGCCGAGTGCTCTGGCTGAACACTTTCCAATGCACAGCTTATTAGCACGCAGAGAACCTTTAATTACCCCTCATTTCCATCCTACATCTGAACCCCAAAATAAAGGGGGAACCTCAAAAGCATCATCCCCTAAAGCTAAGGAAAAGGATGAGCATCACAAACCACCTTTGCAGAGGGCAGAAAGCAAACACTCCAGCAAAATCTCTAAACACTGCACATATATTTTCAGTTTATTTGCTGGGCCTACCCCTGAATCTTATTTGCTGGCATAGTTGGCTTTTTTTTTTTCCTTTTTTTTTTTTTTTTTTTCCTTCTTCTTCCTTCTCGCTGGGAGAACTTAATAAATCTGGGAAATCATCAAAAAGAAATGCAGCTTCAACACTTAGAGAGCACAGTTAAGTTACTTCCCGGCAATATAAACTAAGGCTGTAAAGTCAAACATTTCCGTGCCATAACACGAGATGAAAATGAGGGTTTGGGAAGAGAGGGAACAGGAATGGCTTCGCCTTGGCTCTCCCATTGCTCAGGGCTAGAAAAGCCTAGAAAACCTGTGGCTGGCTGACAGCAGGGACCAGGACGGCACTGCCACCTCCCATATTCCTACCACATGCAGCAATTCCAGCTCATCTCATTAGGGTGGTTGTCTCAGCGTGACCCTGCTCCGGGGAGGGCACCAGCTTGATGAAACACACCTACGCTGAGGCACGGGCACGGCACCTTCAACGAGGGACTGGCAGAGTTGGACTGAATAACCCTGCAGGTGCCCACCACCCTCCAGCTCCCTTTTCATCTTCCAATAATGTTTTATCCCGCGTTTGGAGAGGTGGGAGTTGCAGCTCCAGCGAACCCACCAAACTCTCTCCAGCCATGCCCTGGGGGGAGGAAGTTAGTGGCATTTACGGACTGTGGGACCAGGAGTGGATGCAGGCAGAAGGGGTGGATGCAGGGCCAGGGATGGATACAGGCAGGATCAGGGATGAATGCGGGCAGCGTTTCCATGGCAACACGGCAAAAAAAAAAATAAAAAACTCAACGTGGAAGAAGCCCCGAGAGGAGAAAGGGGTCAAAAGAAACTTTGCTGCTGGGGAGGGTACAAGGACACGGACCCTCCAGCATCGGGGAGGTGCTGAGGTTCCCACCCCGGGGTGTGGCACCCACAAAACCCCTCCAGCCCGGGGTGCAGTGGTGACCCCACACGTGGGTTCTTCTGGTGGGGTCCTCCCCCAGAGCTGGGGAGCTGGGGCTAATTGCAATGCAGATTGCCGAGGCTGTGCCGTGCCCTTGATTTACTCTCTTAAGCCTCCTGCTTTCTAAATCTTGCTTTATTAGTATCACCACACAGCAGAGCGCAATTAGCAGTATATTAGCAATAAAAAAAGCAGCCAGAGCCAGAAACAGTGCAGGATATTGTTTTCAATCCTGCAGCTGCCCAAGTGCCCACAGACACAGCCTCCCCCTATGACCCCTGGGCCCGGCTGGGGTACCACCCTGTCCCCATGGGCCCCTAGCATCCCCCCATAGCATGGGCTAGCAGATAATCCCCCATCCCCAGAGCTTTTACCTGCTGCTGCAGCAGAGCCAGCACTAATCCTGCCCACGTTTAACCATTTATATTGATTACCCTGTCAGCTCATTTGAATAATTAAAACCAGATGGAGCCCTTTTATGTGTTTAAGGGAACAGCACCGGGAGCATCCTCAGAGCTGTGCGGTTTCGGTCGGGGGGGGGGCGGAGGGGCACAAGGGAAGCCGGGCAGCTTTTGCTGTCAAATCTTCCTTTCAGTGACATTTGCCACCCTGTGAGGTACATCCCGTGTCACCACCGCCACCTCCAGGGATGGGGTGGTGGCATCAGCTCGGTTCCCACCCCGGGGCCCATCAGGGGCAACCAATAGCATCTTATTTATACAGAAATAATTGCTGTCATACACTGATGCCGTTCCTTATACAAACAGCACTAACAACGCCAGCCAACCGCAAAACGGATAAACAGCAGCAAATAAATTAATCCAGTGCCAACAGCCGACTGTTCCAGTGCCAATGTGTGCGTGTGAGGATGGAGGTGGGGACATCCAACCCCACCTTGGCATCTGGACCCCCAGCTCCTGCTGCAAAGCTTCACCCACCTTCAAACCACAGCAAAGTTTTTCAGCCAGCATCGCCTGGCGGGTCTCTTGCCAACCTACAGCTTCTTGAAATGGATGGGAGATACCAGCTCAGCTCTGGTTACTTGTTATTCCCCTGTCTTTTCACAGTGAGTAAAATATTCCTGGCATGGTGCTGGTTATGCACTCCTGCCGTCACACAGGGATGAGTTATCTTTACAGAAAGAAGCATAGATTAATATGTCAAATGAAAATGAACTATCGGCAGATTAAGATGAAAATGCAATGGCCAGTGATAGGGAGAAAAGGAGAAGAAAAAAGAAAACGAAGCTTCTCGGGAGGACAGGAACATTAAAAATTGAGTAATTGATCAGCGTTGGTGAAGTTGGATGGAGTTTGAACACCCTGTGCAAGGCAGGGACCTTCCTCCCCCGCCTAGCTGGTGGGATGGGGGAGGACCCTGCCAGGAGCCTCAGCCCATCCTGATGAGGGGCCAGCCAGTGGTGGGGGGACATCTGTGAGCTGCACCACAGCCCCCTAGAAATGTCCCAGATGCAGGTCTATGGGCTCAGCCCTGGGGCACAAGGTCAGGAGACCTTGAGACAGTGCTCAACACTGGAGCTCCACAGAACCAGAGCAGAGAACGGCACCATGACCAGGGTTTCTCATCAAGAACCAGTCCCACCATCACCACGACAGTCCCCACGTAAAGGGTTTTTTCCTGGCTCAGGACAGCAGCTGGTGGAAACCTGGGAAGATCAGAGCAGCTCTCCCTTAGCACCAGCTCTGCTCCAAAGAGGTTGCTTTGAAGCTTCTGGATCAGCTGCAGGAGATGCTGGCAGTGGGACATTCCATCCCATAAGCAGACACATGTCCACCTTCCCCTGCCTTTCACTAGCAGCACCAGTGCCCTGCTGTGCCCAGCCTACCACTGGGAGACAAATACCACCAGATGAGCTCCAAAAATACTTTTCCAAGGGGAAATGGGTGCAATTCCAGCAGTACATCATGGAAACCTCACAATTTACAGGTGTTTCTTGTCCAGGATGAGCAGTCAAACCTAGTTTGTTTTATTTAGACATACTTTCAGTACCTGGAAATAGATATTTATGTAGTCCCAGGGTTTTGACGCATTTAGGTGCCTGGATTTTGATGGATCAAGCCATTATCATGAGCAGCAGGCTGGCAGGTTTCAGTTTCCTCTCCTCCCAGCAGACTCCCATACTCAGGCACGAGCCCCAGCCCTGCTCTGTGGCACCAGGATGAGGCCACAGCTCTTCCATGATGGCCAGGGTCCTGCAGCCTTCCCTGCCCTCCCCTCCTGCTCCTCAGCAGGGAAAAGAGGCCAAAAAGATCCCTCTCCCTGCACTCCAATGCTAAGAATTCATTTTGCCTGCCTTTGTGAGTGCCCAGGGGATTTATCAGCTGCCTCCACCACGGGGTCTGATTGGAGGGGGACACACAGATACACTCCAGTACACGTCTTCATACTGCAGATAGGATACAACAAATAGCAATGGGAGCTCACGAGCAGGGCTGGGAGGAGATGGGGACCAGTCTGGCAAAAAACTCTTTGTTGGGAGAGAGGATTCAGGAACTGACCCAGCACCCTCCCACCCCAAATACACTGCAAGAGGAGATGCCACCAGTGCAGCCCTCCCAGGGCCATAGAGGTTGGCTCACCCAAGACATGCTGTTGGGTCAAGCCAGGAATGTTTCCCCCAGCACAGGGCATCTTCCTGGTGCAAAGGGAGCTGCTGGGGTTTGGTGGCACCCCAGGGGACTGCCAGGGACAACAAATGAGTGCTGGTGGCAGCTAGAGGAAGAGGACTTGGCTGTCCCAGCCTCCTGGGACACCTGATATCCCCACCCCACAGAAGAGCTTTACTCCTCTGAGACCTGAGTCCCTGGCGAGCAGCATCTTCCCAATTGGCACCGGCCACCCTGCGCCCTCCGTCCCGTCCTTGCCTGCCCGAGGGTGACAGAGCTGTAAAAATCTTTGGTGGAGGGACCTGCCATGAATCACACTGAATTTACAGCCGAGCTGCGGGGAAGGGAATTATACAACTCCCAGGAGACAGTCTGGCGGGGAGAGAACATCCATCAAGCACAAATTCTGGATTATTTACCGCAGCCGGATCACACCAAGAGAAACCCCCCCCCTGTACCGGACAGTCTGCAAACAGATTCAGCCGTGGGGACCTATTCAGCAAAAGAAAAGTCTCTTCCTTGCTTGTCAAAGCAAACTGGGGTGTTTATCCCCCCACCGGGCCCCTCTGCCCCACTAGACAAGCCCAGCACCCAGTAGAGGATGAGGCTCTGCTCTTGTCCTCCCCTCAACCCCGTCTCGACAGTTCCTAGAGACAGAGGAGCTTGTCAGAGTAACTCTTTTATGAGCAGCACTTAATTATTCACCCTTTTAAAACGTTTTGCATCATAAACCCGGGATGGAGTGGAGGAAGGTGATTATCCTGCTGCTCGCTCTGCCTTGCCGGAGGCCAGTGGCGCGTTTGCCGGGTGCAGCAGCGAGAGTCTGGGGCTCTGATCACACCTTCACCCCCTCACCATGCCCCGGGCAAGAAGTAGCCTTCCTCCTACTCCTCCACCCTCCCCCCTACCAGCCCTGAGGAAGATGAAGGTCAAAGTTTGCTCCCACAGTGGGAGAC
Organism: Ceyx melanurus; assembly: GCA_024611195.1. Classification (NCBI taxonomy): domain Eukaryota; kingdom Metazoa; phylum Chordata; class Aves; order Coraciiformes; family Alcedinidae; genus Ceyx; species Ceyx melanurus. Next base: position 14,787 of record JANHGL010017836.1, on the reverse strand, counting down.
AGAGGGACACATCCCTGCTTTGTGCTGAATTAAGACCCATGCAGGAAGATTTAGGGAGGGAAGATGTGCCCCTCAGGATCAGTCATCAAACCGCTGTGTCCTCAACATAGACAGCCTTAAATCCAGGCACCAGATGGGGCAGGAACTGCTCTCCATAGCTCAGCCCAGGTGGCCACAGGGTTCCCTGTGACATACAGGAGCAATTTTCCCCAGACACAGGCTGTATTTTGCTCTCTTGAAATCCTGACCATACCAGACTGTTGGTTCCTACATTTTAGGGACATGGTTTCTCTGCTCAGCTCTAGCAGCTGATGATGCTCCTGTCTGATGGACTGAGAGCAAACAAAACCTTAGCTATATAAATAAACCCCTAACTGTGCCACGTTATATTCCCGAGACTTAAGTGTTTCACCATCTTGGGAGGAACTTGAGCTTTAAAATAAAAGCAGGATGTGCAAATTCCCCCTATTAGGTTTTCCCACAATTCAGCCAGTGGCTTGTCCTTGTGCTTGGCAGACATCAGCAGCTTGCGATGCGCCCCATTAGCTCACTGGTTTTGATCTAATTCAAATGGTCCTTGATCCCACTGGGAAAAGGTTCAAGTTCAACCCCAAAACCCTTGTACCTGCAGGTGTTCAACATCTGAGCCATTGGTGCAATCCTGCTGTCCAAGCAGCTCCTCAGCCCTCGCAGAAACCGCTTTGATCTGCCCAAAGGTTGCATTTTTAGGAAGGATTTTTTGGATCCACTCCCAACCTGGAGACTTTATATTGGTTCTTTCTTCTCCACTTTCCTTAAATTGGCACTAAAAATTCAGGGAGACTAAAAGTCTGTGATTTGTACTTTGCACATGGGAAGCGGAACAATCTTTTGTTCATTTACTGTGACAACTGCAGTTCAGATTTAATTATTTACGATAATGTTCCAAGGCGCATTAGGGAATGTTCTCTTAGTTCGTTAAAAATAATGACGCCTTAGTACTGAGTGGCATCTAGCTACAGGCTCTGCTATTGCACCAGCAGAGGCACGTGAGGCTCCAGGAGCAGAGCAGGGCTGACTTGGTATCCTTCCTTCCCATGGGAAGGTCAGAGATGAGCCCTCTCATCCAGAGAACTGGGTATTTCCCACCCCAGGGCTGGAGGAAATGCCAGCACCCCCTGCCTCTCATGGGATCAAGATGAGTGGTCACCCAGGACAGGCTGGGCAGCTCTGTATGAAGCCCACTGAAAGGGTTGTAGGTCCTTCTGGGCTTCTCCTGCCCCTCAGAGCTGTAACCTCATCTCTTGGCTGACAAGACACCTCTCCGATTCATTTTTTGCCCAGCAAAGCCCTCACCAGTCCTGAAGAACAGCAAAGGCCCCCAAAACCACCTCCAGCAAACTGACAGATGTGCCATCCCCACCATCCAGAAGAGCAGGGAGAGCAAGACAGCCCTGTAACACCGGGGAGTGCAGCCAGGACAGGGGGATGAAGGCCACCAAGGGAAGGGACCCTGGGTGCTGCAGCCTCTGCACTGGCAGCCAATGCCCCTCTCCAGCAGCCCCAGCTTGGCACTCACACTGCTGGTTAATCCAGACAAAACCTTTTGCCTCCCCCCTCTCCCTGCTTTGTAGATTACATCGGTCAGCAGTAGAGGGGGGAAACAGGGATGGAATAATCATTCCTAGCTTTAGTTTTTCTTGGATTCTTCACTAGCAGCCTCAGAGCTGGAGCTGGTCTTCTGTGCCAGGGCACGGATGTGCTAGGGTGGCACCTGAGTGTGGGACTGGCATTACCCTTTATATTACATATATATCTCTCATATATAACACACTAGTGTGTATCTCTGCAGCCATAGTCATGAGAAAGCCCTGAGAAGGGTGTGTTTTTCTTCCCCAAGGACAGCCCCTCTCAGTGTCACTGCCAGCCCTTAGCTTCAGGTTTTGCTCCTTGGCCACCTGCCCTCACACGAATACCCCCCGTTCCATCTCAGCATGTCTTTCAGCACTTACTGTACCAGTAGACACTGGTACTTTTTACTATGCCCTTCTCCATTAATCACAGGAATTAGAAAAGACAGTTGGTATTTCATCATTAGATGTATCACATCCAATAAATTGATCATTACTCTCTGCTGATTAGCAGCTTGGTTTCCATCAGTTTTGAGCAGCTATGGGGTTTTTATTCCCCCCCATCTTCAAGAAGTAGAACACTTTCTCTTAAGATCTGTACTAATCAAAGGCTTAGAGCTCTGGCAATGTCCTTTGCATACGCAGGAAGGTTTTTTTTCCCCTGCTCTCCGTCTCTGGGAGCGAGTATGCTTTGAAACCCTGGCTCCCAGCTCCACGCTGCTGCTTCTACCTGACCTGTTTTAATTTCAGTCTTGCCTGAATCTGCCACCAGCTCATTTTGTTGGAGCATTGAGAGCTCTCTACAGAGTGGAGCACAGGTTAGCTCACATTTATTACAATCGTCCAGTCCACCCAATGTTCTGCAGCTCTGCCCCAGCTCCCAACCACATTCCCACTGGAGGCTGGAACCCACCCCAGCTCCTCCTGCAGCCCTCTACGGGGGTCCAGCCAGCCCTGCCTTTGGGATGGGAGGTGGGTGCTGTACTCAGGGCAGATCTCCTCTTTTCTCCCAGGCCCCATCACGGCACTGATATCGATGGCAGGATTTGCATCACGTCCACAACTTTGCAGGCTGCAGAGAAAATGAGAGGCGGATATTTTCTTTTGGGACACTTCCAGCATTTCTGACACGGCAAGAGATGCCCCAGAAAGAGCTGACCCAGCTGCCCGGTTAAAGCCATGACGGGCTGAGCAAGACATAAGAGCACAAAGATTCCAATGAATATTCATTTTAAAGCTTGCTCAAATATTCCCAAGGTAAATTTGGCTCTGTATTAATTTCACCCTGTGCACTAAGCGCATTGTTATTGCGGAGATAAAGCCACACGCCCGGACAGAAATTGGTCTGGGGTTCTCTCTCACCAGGGCTGGAGGATTTAAATATAAAAATGGAAGGGTTCTGAAGCAGCAACCCACTGCCCTGCAGCTCTTCCACCATGGATGTGTGACAGGACCACCCTCCCTGCAGCCAGGACCAGATCAGCAGGTCCCACTAGGCTCCAGAGTCATGGATGGTTGCCCTTTAGGTTGGCATTTTTCCAGGGCTACGGAAAAAGCACACTCTGGAAATAGCCACGTAAATACTCTTGTTGGAAATGCAACTCCATTAATTTTGTTGACCTCTAAGGCCACTCTTGCCAAGGCTTTTGCTGAATCTCATAAGTGATGAAGAACGTGGCAACATAATTAGCCAGCAGAGACCCGGGGTGGTGAATCCCAACCTGAGGCAGCTCAGATCCAACTGTGAGCTCCTGCTTCGATCCCAGCCCGTGCTCTGGCTTTCCAGTACCCGAGGTCACATCTTGCAGCAAACCAGAGCTCACCCCACTTCATCAATGCCTCTTTCCTCTATTCCCATTCCTTGAGCTCTGCAATTCTTCTTCTAGGCTGTAATTAGGACATCAGCCACGTTTGTGGACGTGTTTGTCATCGAGCTCGTCTCTGTCCACTCGGCAACATGAGGCCCACACACACACACGTTCATCATTCCTATGTGCTGCTCTGGCACTAATGTCCTCGTGAGCATCACTGGATTGCTTGGGCGATAATGAGTTTGCATTTTTAACAGCTCCTTGCAATATTTGTAACCTGCTTGGTCTTCGCCTGGCTCGACTCTCTCTCTTGCCAGGAGGTCTCTGATCATGGCTCGATGCGTCTGTTCAGCCGGCTGATCACCAATCACTCTGTCAGCCAGGCCCTTCAAGCAGCACCTGGGGACCGATTCACTGTGGTGACATCTCAGACAGCTCTGCCCAGTCCCTGGAATAGGAGGGAGGGGCTGGAGAGGTCCAGGGTACTGCCCCACAGCTCTCTGCGACTGCACTCTGTTGCAGGAGCTCCAACAGCAGAAAAACACCAAGCTGAAAATAATCAGAGCAAGGCAATTCTGGCTGGGGTTAGCAAGATGCCAAGTGAAAACAAGGAGCTGAGTTCCAGAAAGGTTTGTGGCTTCTGCCTCATATTAAGAAGTCCCAAGTCTCTCCTTCACCTAAATCAGCCCTGCAAATCAATCCCTTCCCCACATGGGGTCAACTTCTGCCTGGCCCATATTAATTCCCTTCAATCACAGCTCCTATTTGGAAATCTGGGGTGCAACACCCAGCTCCATGGGTGAGCATTTTGGCATCCCTTTAAAGGCACCTTGTATTTGGGATGGTGATTGGGTCTATCCATCCCATGAGCCAGGGAAGGTGGCCATCCCACCTCTTCCCACATCCCAGTTGCACCAGTATGAACTGGCACTGAAAAAAACTAAGCCCAAACCAGGAGGGGTGTGGGGAGGGTGCAGGGGATGAGCTGCCACCAGCTCTTCCCTCTGCCCCAGCAAGGATGCTGCAGTTCTTTCCTTATCCTACTCTCCCGTGTTTGGTGGCTTGTTCTGCTCCAAGCTCAGAGGGTATTTCAGCCATTTCAGTGCTTCTAATCTCTTTGGGAACATTGCTGAGAAACACAATTTCAAGCCTCCCAAGATGTGACATGACTTGTAATTCGAGGCAGAGGTGAGAGCCTACCACCCAAGGGATGGAAAATAAACAGCCTCTGCAGTCTTCTGCTCCCAGCCCTCCTCCCTGCACTTGGTGATGCTCACATCTCCATCCCAGGCACCAAAACCTCAGGCTGGGGGTCCCTGGGCAGACCCCACATCCTCACACCCAACATCCTGGACCCAGCTGGAGAGCAAAGCAGCAGCTGGGAAAGCACCTGGCTGTGGAGGAGCACAAGTTTTGGGGCACAGGGTCTGCAGGCAGGAGGTGCTGGCAGCAAAGAGGGCAGAAGGGGGAGCTCAGGGCCACAGCAGCTGGTCCCAAGCCTGGTGCTGCTGCACAGAGAGGCTGAGGAAGCCATTTCGGAGTGGCATCTGCAAAGCAAGAGGCTGTGCAGTGCATTCAGGAGTGCCATCTGCTGGCACCTGGCCCTGCTCCCCGTCCTGCCCAGAGACCCCCGAAACCAGACACTGGCCAAGTCCCCCAGAGCAGGGGTCAGGCAGCCTCAGACCCCACCGTACCCCAAAAACCAGCCTGCCCAGCTCCATGCAGTCTCTGATGCCCTCCCCAGCTCCAAATAATCTCTCCAAAACCAAATGCCAGGTCAGACCCATGCCCAGACTCTCTCAGCCCCACTCTCCAGCTAAGGGTCTTGCAGGAACATTGCACCCCAAATGAAGGCACCTCTCCCTGCCAGCTCCAGCCCCCCAGGCAGGGGCTGCCCACACCAGCACTGGCACATGCTGCCTAATTTGCCAGCACTCAAGTGGGTGAGGCTGAAACAAGAGGAGAAATAATGCTGGCAATTAGCCTTGACATTTCTGGGGCCAAAACAAGAGGGAGGCAGAGGAGTGGGAAACAAATCAGAGACAGTAAAAAATCTCAGCACCAGGCAAATCCAATTAAGCATCCCAAAATTAATTCTTAAAAAAAAAAAAATCATTGATTTTGCTGGTGAACATGATGCTTTTGCAGATCCATGGGTGGGTGCCAGTCTTCCCAGAACCTAGGGGTTTTCTTTGTCCCCTCAAGCCCACCCTGAGGGTCAACCCAGCCGAGAGAGGCATGGAAAGGATGAAGAAAGGAGCCAGACATCACAAAGGGAGGAGGAGATAATAAACATGATGGGATCCTGCAAACTTTCCTTACCATGCTGCTCAGGGCTCAGATGGTAATTGTGAGATTCCTCTGCAATTTATTGGCAGAGCAGCTCACAGAGCTCCACAGCTTTTTGGCTGGGCAATGGTTTCATTATCATTTCCTATATGTTAGCTTTAAATCCCCAATAATCCCACATAACTGGAGCCCATTCCAAGTGAGCAGCAAAATCCAATTTAGGATCCTATTCTCTCTGGCTGTGTAACCAGAGCCTACTTCATGCAGGCACAAAAATCCAATTCAGCTTCTTTGCCTCTCAACAGCTGCCCCCATGAGAATTGTCCAGATGAGGAAAAAAATAATAATAAAAACCAACAAACCAACACAAAAGCCAGAGTCAGAGGTGAGCCAACCTTAGCAGGCTGGCAACTGGGAGAAGCTGGCTGAAGGGGGTTGACTGCAACCAGCTCTGCTCCCAAGGCTCTTGCAGGGTGTTACCCTGCTCAAAGCCCTCAGGTGAGCCAGCAGCCCCTGGACACCTCTCAGGGTGGCAACTTTCCAATCATAAATCACCAGCTGCAAAATAAGTTCTAGGAATAGAAAGCTTTGGCTGGCTCTGAGCAGCCCCCCTGCCATGCCCTGGGTGGTGCCCCCCAGACCCTGCCCCACACCTTGGGGTACAGCTGCAGCATCCCCCTGCTCCAAGGCTCTGTGAAAGCCATTGTCCAAAGGATACCAGTTTCCAGCCATCCCATACCAGCAACCATCTCCCCAGGCAACACTTCCCTGTGCTTAATGCCTATTCCCAGGGCACCTTAGTCCTCCCAGTGCTTCTCTCTCATTCTTATTTAATTCCCATTAACCACATGGCATTCAGAACTCACTCCAGCACAGCTATTTAAAGAAGATACCCACAGTTTAAGGGACACCCTGTGCCAGCCACACTGGAAAATCAGGGGCACAGCATCCACAAAAGCAGAATGCAGGCAAGATACACTAAACTTTCAACATGTTTAAATGCCCAGTCCCCTGAAGTCCCCTCCAGCTTCTGCACTGGATTTCAGCCACTTTCTTGCTGGAGCTGGTAGGAAAGGATTTTACCCCTTCCAAGGACTGTTGTCCAGGCTTCAAGGACACAGGGATGGCCAGGAAGGGCTGCGAGGAGAGGGTGGAAGTCAAAGCCATCACAGCAGAAAGCAACCAGTAGATTCAGTCAACGGGGCTTGCTCTATTTTATTTATTTATTTGTCTTTAGATGTTGTACTGCAAAACTCACATTTCCCAGGCAAAAAAATCTTTTGAACCAACTCTCTCCCATTTTGTCCGCTTACAAATCACCAAAATGGGACATTCCTGAGCATTTCTGAACTCCTGCTTTCAAACTGGGGAGATTTATCAAGCCTGACCTTCCCCACAAACACTTCCCATTTGACAAAGCAGCAGTTTCCAACAACAACAAAAAAACTAAACCAACAAACAACACAATCCCAAGGCTACTCCAAAAATCCATCCTCATCTTCACCCAGCCCACCTGTCTCCTCCCTCCAGCAGCACTGCCAGCCAGTTCATCCTTCCCTCCTCCTACCTTACTCTTCCTCATCCAACTTGTGTTCTTCCTCTGTGGTTAATCTCCCAGGGCCTGGGCTGGATGGGACCACTTGTGTCCAGCAGGCCACCTGATTTTTCTGCACACATCCTGGCAGCCGTGGCTGAAGCAAGAAAGCCTTCTGGGATGTACCCAACCCTTTTAGGAAGCCAGAAAAGAAAAATAATGGTTATCTGTGCAAGAATTAGATGTGGTACATCTCCCTAACAGCACATAGAATGAGCAAAATCAGTTAGGGATGGGGAATTTTCATCTGTTTAAAGAAAGAACTCAGGGTAGGGGAGATGTGGTTGTGTACAGGGCTGTGGGAAACAGGTACAGCTCCAGAACTAGGGGTTCTGCTGGAGGGTAGGAGAGCATGAGAACCATGCCAAGGGGAGGTTGGTTCAGGTGACAGGTCAGCTGAAGAGAGCAGATGGGAGGGGATGAAGGACTTGAGCTGGAAAAAGCTGAAGGTGATGGAGGATCAGCCCATGCCTCAGGGGTGGGGGGCTCTACTTCTCTGATGCAAAACTGTTTTGCCCCATTTTCTTGTCCAACAAGTCAATCTTTTTCCAGGCTTTACTCTTTAAATAAGTTAAAATACTGTCCCTTTTCCACTACCTCCCTTTCCCCCTCTCCACCCCACTCCCTCCTCAGCCAGACCCAAGACACTCAGAGAAGGGGTTTCACCCAGCAGCAGTGAATGGAAACACAGAGGCCAGGTTTTCCTCCAGGAAAATAGCTCTATTTGTGCCAGGTCAGCAGCTGACAGCTTCCAGGGGCTTGGCTTTGCTGCCAGATTTGCTGGTGGGTGGCAGGATCCCGACGGGAGGCGAGCCTGACCCCGAGCTGCTGAGCTGCCACTCTCCCTGACAGTTTGGAGATTATTCTTATTATCCCTGGCTCTGTAATGCACCCACTGCCTGCTGAGCTGCTTCACTCCAGCACGTTACCCCCTCCCTTTCAGGGCTCTGGGTTTATTACAGCCATGGATGCTTAGGTTTTCTCCTCCCCACTCTGCCCAGTGGGGAGAAAAGTGGGAATAGGGGGACAAAAGGCACCTTCCAAAATTTGCTGCTATGGTTGCAGCATCCACTCAGAGAGCTCTTCAACATCTAAGCATCACCTGCACTAGCACCACTGGATTCATGGACAATTAACTGGGTACTCCAGTCCTACCAGCATCTCCCCCCTCATGGCATATCCTTGGTGTCACCAGTATCTGAAGGTTGATGAGGCTCTAGATGCCTCGGGGGAGTTTTCATGGGTAAATAGACCCTTCTACCTGCGTGTCACTGGCTCAGCTCCAGCTCTGAGTCAATAGAGACAGAAAGTCGTTGCCAGTTGATGAATACCTGCCAGGGAATAAGGCATTGGTCTCAGTCTAGTTATGAGGAGACAGATGTCCATGTTGCAGCCGCTCCTGTCACAGCCACTGCTAACCAGGAGCCTCCACCCCAGGGGAGAAGATTGCATTGCCATGAAGAAAATTCCAAGTTCTCACAGGTACAGGTATCTCTGGGAACATCTTCTCCACTACCTGTGCCTTAACAGAGCAAAACCAGCAACTTTCCTTCAAATGTCTGCTGGGGTCCTCCCAGCACAACTTGAGCATGTTCCCCCATATGGGCAGTTTCTGCTGGGAACCAGCCCTGGATGGGGCAGGGGAGTATTCAGAGAAGCCCTGCCTGGTTTAGGAAGAAACATATCTCCAAAACCTACTCCCTGGATCTTTCCACTGATTTAATATTAATGGAAAAACATCAAAGCCTAATGAAACATGGCCTTGGTTGTTCACAGATGTTCAGACTTCGAGGTTTATAGCGATGTTTCCAGCTCTCACACTTATATGTTTAACAAGCCCACCAGTGAGCATCTTCATAGACCAACAGAGCTCATAAACACCAGCATTTAATCCTTCAGAAGGAAAAGGTGATGATCTGAGCAGAAACCAGCCTGCAACTATCTCCCTCTTGTGTTAGTTAAGTGCAGACACCAAAGAACACCCAGATGCTACCGAAGTTGCTGCCCCAAGTGTCCCAACTTTGACCCTGGATCTAAGGGGTCTCCCTACTGCAAGACTCAGGTCCTTTTAGCACCGATCCTGGGGAGAAGGAAGAGGTGATGGAGAGAAGCCAGCAGCTGATGGGCAAGGTGGGGATAGTGGCACAGAGGGGAAGAGGATGGAAACAAGTGTGTTTGAGGAGCCATCAGAGCTTTTCTCCATTGAGCCCAGTGAGGAGATGGCCCCACTTTGCCACACAGCTGAGGGGACAGATCCTGCCAGAAATAAGGCCCTCGTTACTATGGTGATTAGCATTGCCTTGCAAGCACAGCCCTGTGCTACAAGATGCTGTGACAGTTGTGAGCAAGCAGGCAGGCCAGAGACAGCAGTAAAGGTCTCAGCCACCTGGACCACCAGCAGCATCCCTCCTGCAGCCCCTGAAGTGACACAGCTCAGGGGCTCCAGCTGACAGGCAAGAGTAATTGAATGTTTCTCCCTTTACATTTGCCTTTCCAGCAAATAAAATCCGAGTAAGATAAAAATATATGATGCTTAAAGGGGACTCTGCCAAGGAATTTTTATTGGTTTTAATTTGCGTTTTATTCTTCATTGGTTTGCAGCACTGGCTCTCCACAGCTGCAAAATATTGGTTTTTTTTTTCTACATGAGTTTGGTCATGTTTCCACCTGCAGCTCATGACTGGAGCCCCTTATCCCACTGCTGTCCCCTGTGCAAGGTTCAAAGGCTGTCTGGGTTCCCACGCACCCAGAGCAAAGGGCAGGTAACCCCTGCAAATGCAATGGGGTGAGGGGGTTTATTCCACCCTTCAGATTCTTACAGCAAGCCTGAAAACTCAATTTATACCCCATCTCCTGGAATTAACAGCTGTAAGGAGACTATTAGCTTTTGGTTAAAGGCTCCAATGCTTGAGAGATCCCAGCTACTCTGCCCCATAAATTTTGACAGAATTTATTGCTCTCAGCCCCATCAGGGCCTGAAGGTGGAAATGTGAGTCAATGGTTTCCTTCTCAGGACAAAATAATGCCAAGCTAGAAATAGTCTAGAAATATCCACAACCTTTACCTACATCATCAGGACAAGTCCAATTTCCCTCCTTCCTGCTCAGCCCCTGCTAATTTCCCCAGCCAGTGTTATAAATGACTGTGCTGGCAAAGTGACATCTTTCTAATCTGCTCCAAGACAGATGGGGCCTGCAGGGAGAGAAATCCCCTGGTGAAGCCTGACTGGGAAGGAAACCACAGCACTGGGAGCTGGGGTGATGTGGGCTGTGTGTGTCGTTGTATCTTCCATTGCTTATTCCTTCCCATCCACCCCTTTAAAGCTCTGGAGGCTTCAGGAAAAGAAGATAAGATGGTGCAGGGAATTGCGTCCCCAGTCAGGCATCATCTCCACTGCAAGCACCATAAGCCTGGCTGGCAGTGGGGAGATGAAGCCCAGGAATCTCACCCTGCCAGAGAAACCACCACCTTTCCAGGTCAAGAACCATTTTCTCCAAGATGGAGAGAGGCAGTTCCTGGTGCCTCTCACATTATGGGCACAGAGAGCACCAGTTGGGGCTTTCCAGGGTGAAGGCACAAAAGGCTTCATGCTGCTACTCATTTGGTGCATGCTCTTGGCAATCTGCACCAGGCATCTGCCTGTCTGCTTTGGGGAAGCTGAAGACAGGCAACCAGGGTCCAAGGCTGTTTGGGAAGTAAACCAGCACATAATAGCAAAAACAAGGATTTGGATGGACAAAGAAGGTTCACATCTCTCCTTTCTAACTGGTGTCCTATGGAGGAAGCTGCCACCAGTGCCTGCAAGGGATGCAAGATGGACGAGCCACAAAGGCACCTGCATCAAGAGTGGAGACAGGAGGGCCCCGAGGGCTCCAGGATTGCTCCTCACCCAGCCCCAGGAGTCACAACAGAGTCTGGCAATGGCCTTGTTGTAAGGCCTGGCTGCCTGTCCCACATGGGTCCATCCCAATTATTTCAAAGTTTCATCCCTTCTTCCTCCCAGTCATCTTAATTCTCCATTGAATATCTTCCCTTTCTCAGGCCACAGGAGGTGTGTCCCCACAACAGTGCTAATCCCTCAGCTCTGAAGAAAGGACACTTTGCTACTCAAAAGCATGCTATCCCAGCTGGGATGGGCTTCCAGAGGCATTCCTTCTCATAAGGCGATTCTCCCCTTGCATCCCTAAACATGCTTATTCCATTCTCCTCAACCAGATGTCCCACCCCCAGCCAGTAGCTAGAAACCACTGAAATACCAGCCCAGGCAGAACCTCAGCACACCAGGAGTCCCAGATCTAAGCCACTCTCTGATTTCCTACCTGTCTGAAGGAAATTCAGTAGGCTGGAGCCCAGGCAGACCCTGTGCTTGCTCAAGAGATGACCAACCAGGGGTACCAGCAGCCCTGGGTTTACAAAGACCCTCCCTGGAGCAGGCTGGACCTACCAGAAGCGTTTCCCTTCCTCATCTGCCAGGAAGGGTTGCTGAAGGTGGGCAGCACTGGGAGGGTTCCAGAGGTCCTCACCTCTGCTTGCCCCCGGGAGGGACAGCAGCCCGGTCTAGCAACCCGGGCACACGTACCCTGCCTATTCCTTCCCCGGGAGGGGAGGGCAGCCTTCGGGGCAGAACCCCCCTTCCCAGGCCAGGAAGGGCTGAGCAGCCCCGGTCCCGGCGATCGCGGTGCGCTGGTGCCACCTCCTGGGCTGGCGCCGCTGGCAGCAGCTCCCCGGGCTCTGCCCGCTGCCGAGCGGCTCCTCCGAGACCCCCACGGCTCCCCCAAGCACACCCCGGGACCAGCACAACAGGACCACATGCTGAAGGCGGCCTCCAGCCTTCCTCCCGCTCCGGCACTGCCAACAGCTCCTTCATCTCCCTCACCTCCCGCCCTGCACCCAGCGCCAGCCAGCCCAAGCTACCCCAGACCAGAGCCTGCCGTGGTTGAGGGGGGGTTTAGAAGGCTGAGTCCAGCTGGTGCTTGGTGAGGAAGAGCATTTCTTCAAGCTGGCACCATCACAAGCTCCTCGAGACTAAGGCCAGCTCCGTCACAGCCCAGGTAGATGCCAAAACCTTGAGAGACACCCAGTACCAGCCTGAGTGCCAGCACAGCTCGCCACCACTCCCCTGGGTACTCCAAGGGCTTGCTCCAGTCCTCCCCATGCCCTCAGAAAGTTCCCTCCTCCCACAGCTCCTTGAAAATACTTGTCAATATTTATCTAGTGTTAAAAGCCAGTTCCTCCATCTGACAAGCCCTGGAGAAGCTGGTGAGCCTGCTGGCTCCAAATCATAGCTCAGTTCCTCTTCCAAAACACCCTAAATCCAGGCTAAAAATAAATGGGCTTTATTGATTTCCTTTTTTCAACTGACACTAGGGAGTGATGTGCTCAAAGCTCAAGGAAGAGCAAAGGGTATTAGTCAGAGGGAAGTACAGTCACAGCACTTTGAAGCCCCCCCCCCCAGGGTGCAAATAAAGTTCATCTCCCACCAAGCCCCTAGCATTAGGCCTAGGGAAAGCCACAGGAGACCAGGGGGTCTGGCCCATGGAGGTTATTCTGTGTTCTTTCAAGGGTCCCAGGACAGAGGCAGCCCCCCAGCACTGCCCAGGGTCATCCCAGAAGGCTGGCTTTAAGGAACTTAAAAACTCACCCTCACACACATGATGTCCTCAGAGTAGCACCAAGTCAGCATAGAGGAGATGTTTGCTCACCGTGTTGCAGATCCTTCCTGATCCCCAGAAGGTGGATAACCTCAGGAGAAGGGCAGCTAATGTGCTGGGCAGAGGAAGCAGCTGGGCAAGGGACGAAGGCAGAACTGAGGAGGACAATCAGAGGCAGGATCATGCCAGGACCACAGCACATTCCTGGGGAAATAGAGGAGAAGTTGGTAGCTCCTGAGTTTAAATACAGCCTGGTGAGGGGGTGGAGGGGGTGGGTGAGAGCCCAGATGGCCCTTGTCAGGGCAATTGGCACTCAGGACCCTGCAACTCTGTCAAGACCTGTTTGTCTCTTCCATTTAACAGCGTCACAAGTCTCTGCCAGACAAAGGCTGGTTTGTTGGTGGTTGCAGAGAGACAAGAGAAAGGAGAAAGCAGAAGGGAGCAGCCTCAGCTCCCTGCAGCATCTTCCTCCTCGAGCTCTTTCCCTCATCCCGGCAAAGGGCACATACCAAACAAATCCCGTGACATCCCTCTCTGCTCCTCAACCACATTGCACATCTGCCCAGCTGTTTTGAACCACAGTCACAAGGTCTGTAGCACTGTCTCTCTCAGCAAATAGAGAGAGGAATGTCCCCGAGGTGACTGCTGTCTGTGCAGCATGTACATGTTGAGGCAGAAGAAGCTCCAGCCTGGCTGGAACTGCACCCAGCTGCTGTCCCTGCTCCTGGGGGAGAGGCACGGCCAAGTCTGGGGACCCACCACCCCAGGTGGGACTCACCACTCCAGGACAGATCCACCCAGCACCTCCAGCTGGGAGATTCCTTCAGCCAGGTCGGATCCAAAGGCTTTGCTTTGTTTCCTATTAAAATCCCTCCAGCACTTGGGAAGACAGATGCTGAGAAGCTAAATCCCAGCAGCTTTCATGAATGCACTCCCTCCTGCCAGCACCGGATGGGATATTCCTTCCAGGCACTCGTGGAGCGCTCCAAGCACGCTTGATGCTCTCCTCCCTCGGATGGACTCGCTTCCCCAGCTGCAGCCCCTCACAGCCATCAGGAACCCCCCCCATCCTTGCTCCACGGGTGGCTACCCCCGTCCTCTGTGGAGGGAGGGAGTGGAGTGGGAGTCTAGGGCTGGTGCGGAGCTCAGCCAGGGTGTGGGATGTCGTGTTGAGGGGGAAAGGAGGCACGGGAGCTGAGCTCTGCTTGTTAAAGGACACCTGGGGTGTCCCCTCCCTGCAGGTGAATGGAAGTGAGCAGCAGCATGACGCTCAAGTCTCAAGCAGAGAAGGCTGTAGGGTTGGAAGGGTTCCCTGGTGATTTCTCTCATCCTGAGTTCTTTGCCCAGAGGCTGCAGGACACAAAGGAGAGCAAAAGGCAGCCCATGGAAATAGATGCCACAGTCAGATTTGCCCATGCCAAGCAAACAGGACATGTGGCTGCCCAGGGAAAAAGTTCCTGGCTTGGTCAGCCCATGCTGGGCTCGGATGCTGTGGATGAAGCGGTGCTTCCATGAGAGATGGGGTGGCCAAGAGGTGTCTGGCAGCCTTCCACACCTCCCTCTGCACCGGCTACCCTGGAAACACATCCTAAATAAAAGCCGGACTCGGATAAATAAATATGTCCGGAGGTCAGGGGGGCAGCCAGCACCGAGAGAAGGTGGGAGGATGGAGATCACGGCTGCCTCAGACTCCAGCCTGCCAAGCTGCAGGGGAAGAAAAGAATTTCCCCCAGCCCTCTTCAAAGCACCCCCCGAGCCCACAGCCCCCCTGCCCACCCCGGCCGCCGTCTTTCCCCTTGGTGGGAGCTCCCCCAAGGCAAGTGGAGGGGAGC
>JANHGL010017835.1:22709-42485 GCA_024611195.1 Ceyx melanurus | reverse complement strand
GGAGCCGGAGGTGGATTAGCTGCCGCGCTGTAATCCCGCTCTCCGACCCCCTGACCACCTCAGCGGCATCGCCGCTGGAGAAAAAGGTGTTTCTGCGCCCCTTGGTCGTCCCCGGCACGGGATAGGGTGTCCCCGCAGCCTGCCTCGGGCTGCGCGCTCCTGTTGCTCCCCGGGATGTCCTCTTTTTTTCCCCCTTGCCCTTCTCGGGACGGGGCTGCCGCGTTCTCTTCCCCGCACTGTCTCCCTGCTACACGTTGCTGTTCCCGTCAGCTGTTTCTGTGCTGGGACACGGCACTGTTACTGTGACTGCTACTCTGCGATGCTTCAGTTCCCACTTCCTTGTCTCTGTGAAAGGACCAGGTGCTGCTGCACCGCGCTTCTCCCTCCCCCTCTCCTTTCCTCCCTTCTCTCCGCACTTGTCTCTGCATCGGCAGACCTGCTGCTATACCCTAGGACAGGGCTTTGCAGGGGGACCGTGTGGGACAGAAAATCAGTGTAGCAGCGACTAGGGTAGGATGATGAGGACAGTGCTTTCCTGGTTGCTTCTGCTCCCCCCCCCTCCCTTCCTGCACCAACTGCTGGGCTCTGCTGCATCTCTTCTCTCCAGCTCGGTGTCCCCCATCCCTCCCCACACCGCTGCAGCTGTGTGTCACCAAGCCCGGGGCCCAGTGCTTAGTGCTCACCTTGCTGCTTATTGGTTTGCATGTAGAGGCTGAGGAAGGGGAGAAAAAGGCAAGACTCTGCAGTATTGGGAGGATTCAAGATATTTTAGGCTCTCTGTAGGGCTGTCTTCTGGGGCCCCTGTGCAGCTTCTCTTCCTCTTTCTTACACTTTAAATATGTACACTTGTCTAGAGACACAGATTCACATTCCCGATCTGAAGGACTTGGAATTTTCTGCTGGTTTTCTCTTATGTATCTGTTCCCCCTTTTCAGGTCTTTCCTATAAAGCTAGATGTTACAAATTTTCTGCCCTGTTTTGTTGTTCTGCTGTGGTGTTGGTTTTTTTTTATTTTATTTCTCCCGAAGAGGACTGCTTTCAAGCGCTTATCTGTATAGTCCTGTATATTTTGTCTCTGCGTTTTCACCTTGGTTTCTGTTGTATTATCTCTTTTTTTCCCCCACAGAAATCCTTCTTCCCTCTTTCTCAGACCTCTTCTCCAAGTGCCTCTTTGGAATAGTCGTAATAATATCAATAGTTCCATCTTAAGAAACTGTACAAAACCTCGTAGCTTAATAGGTACATGCTTATCCCAATTTTTCAGGTGGGTAGAGAGATGTAAGAGAACTAGTAACTTCTGCCAAGTGTTGCAGTGATTTTGTGACCAAGCTGGTGCTCGACTGTGGGAGAACTGAGTCCTGGTTGTCTGATATAACTGCTGGGGCACTGTCTTCTGGAGACGGCCTTAATGGCCAGTGCTGGCACCGTCGTTCCGGGCTGCTCATCCCCGTTAAGCAATCCCTTCGTGCCCTGTTTCTGTGCCCGTGTGGGGTCTCTCTCGGCACACAGCGTCCTCTTCTTACTGCACTCGCTGTGAGAGGACTTGAGGGGTGTTCAGGAGGCTTGAGTACCATATAGATGAGATTTTATTTGCTGATCAAACAGCATGCGCTGTTCATCACATTCTCTTGTGTTGTTTCCCTCCGCTGTATGTCTTCTGCCCCATCTTTAATCTGCTCCACTCTGGGATAGAAATTGCTGCTATTGTATTCTCCTTTTCAGTTTCATAGCTCCTACTCTGTTTTTCTTCTAGGGGAGCCTTCTCTGTGGTCCGCAGGTGTGTAAAGAAAAGTTCATCACAGGAATATGCTGCAAAAATCATCAACACCAAAAAACTGTCAGCCAGAGGTTAGTGTCTTGATCTTCTTCCTTTTATTAATAGAAGACACTGCAGTTGAAGCTGTAGTAAGTTTAAGGGATTGTCTCAGTCATTATTTCAGTGTTACAAAATAATTGAGTTGTGTGGCAAAGAGGAGATTGAAAGGAAGTAGCGTAGGATGATAGAAAAATTCTTGTATCTGGAAATGGATACTCTGTGAAATGATGTTTTATTTTTCTGGAGATCTTCCTTCTGCAAGCTGAGCTAGAGGTATGTTTGTAGAAGATTTATCTATGTGTGCATGTACCGATCACTCATAATAAAGAGAAGTGTTGCAGACTGATTTTGCTGAAAGGCTTTTCTATCTAAGAGATGTCTCTTAAAGAACAGATGTTGTTTAATTTTTTTTTTCTTGAAGGATAGATACTATGTGCCTTGCTTCTTTCATGCTATAGTCATATGTGGTGTGTTTGGAAACTGCCTCCAAAGGTAGAAGTGGGTTGGATGGAGTAGTCTTACGAATTTGACTTCCATATAAATTAAAACAAGTGTTTTCTGCTTTCATTAGTCCTGGAGACTTCTAAAACCTGAAATCAGACTGTAGTCTTACAAAAAGAGAAAAAAATCATAACTCTTCCCCCAGGCAGTTGGCCTTCCTTTTTCCAGGGACATATGTGTGCACTTGCAGGGGACGTGTGTGTTCTAGTGCACAGCAATTCCTTACTGGGATTAGAGTTGCTGCACGGGTGGGGTGGATGAGGGGAGAATGAGCGACACTAAACTGCGGTAAAAGATGCTGAAAGCAGAGAATGCAACAAGTTGAAATGCCAGAGGCAACTGTTTCTAGAAGAGGTGAACAAGGCAAGATCTAAGTCCTTGGAGACCTTTCTTATTTGACAAAATTAATGTATTTGGCCCTTGACTGTCTTGCTAGTTGAATAGATGGCTTCGTAGGGGGGTTGACCGAGAAGTGAAAAAAAAAAAAAGGTGGCAAATGATCTTGATGAATGATTTAGAAGTGAAGAATGTTTTGCCTGATCCTTCTAAAAGAGAAAAGTAGAGTGTTTTCCTTTATGCCGGAACACCAAATGTGAGGATATGAACAGAAGATGGCTTAAAGAATGGTGAAAATGTTTCATTTATTGTAGCTTACATGTAGAAGTAGTGTCAGAAGTGGAGAGTGCTGTGCCATGAAGGTGGTTATTTTCTTTTTCTTTTTTCTTTTTTGACTCGTGGAAGTAAGCACCTGGGATAATGTATTGTTTCTGCATCTAGCTGGTGTGAGGTCACACTGGGGAGCCCTAGATCATTTAGGAGGTGGCCGCAGTTCCTGTGAAATTGGTGTCCCCTCCATGGTCAGGTGACAGTGCCCGCTGATGTAGATGGGATATCCAATCTCTTGAGTTCAAAATTAGTTCAACTTAATACGAGAGAGGTTGGAAGGGTAGCTTCTGCTTTGCTGATGGCCATTAATGCCGTGTCCTCCCCGCAGAGTTCCCCCTCCATCCTGTGGCAAGGACTAAAGCTCAGCAGAGCCATCTTCTCAGATGCTAGTGCATACAGGCCTGTTTCAGAGAGGGAAGAGGGTAGCTGGATAAAATATTGCAAATGAGAAACTGTTTCATTTTTTTGCAAAGGAAGTGGAATTGTAGTTAACTCTGGAGTTAAGAAAAAATGGGGAAAACTGCAGGGCTAATGTAGTTGAAAAAAAATTCAGAAATGTATTAGCAGAAGTCCCAAAGTAGCAGAACCGACTGAGTCAGGTTTTAAGTGTTTGGGCATGTAATGAGTTGGAGGGAGCAGTATATAGATTCTAATTGTTTGTTGTATTAAGGTGATGACAGTTTTATGACCAAGTAAGTAGGAAAGGTAAGTATGGGTGAATACAGGCTGTGTTTTGATCTAATACTTTCTGTATTTCATACCTTCCTGTAAATGAAATACATAGAGGATACTAGCCTGGTCCTCAGCTACCTAACTCGAGGCAGCTGGCAAAGACTTAGTGGTATTGGTTAGGTATAGGGCAGCTGAGGAGTATTGGTTAGGTATAGGGCAACTGGGGAGAGAGCCAAGAAAGGAAATGGATGTGTCTGCTGGTACAGAAGAACATCAGAAACAAGGTACTGATCAGGTTCTGTTGAAGTCATATCCGACGACTAAAGAATCTGCAGTTATAGTGAAAAGTGGATGGTGACTTCAGCTGAATACATAGGTTCCTCAGTTATTCCAGCTGTGTTTGCTGATAGCTCAAGTGCTTAATACGAAAAGGGACCAAATATTTTGATAGGAACTTAGTGAATTCACCTTGGAATAGGTCTTTAAAGCACTGAAGGAAAAATGCATGCTATTTAGACACTGCAGCTGTAAAACGGTGATTAGAGAGATTTGATTCAGCAATCTGAAAATGAAAGTCTCCGGGAAAGGCATTTTAGAAAGCTGTCTCCCACAGGAGGAGAACTATGGCATTAATTCTGCAGTATCCTGGATGTGTGCTGCCTGATGCTTCCTTTCCCTGAGCTGGCACTTCTCCCTGGGGAGGCCGAGTCTCTGCCCGTCAGGACGTAGGCACAAGGCGGCCCTGCGCACCCAGCTGCAGCCTGTCTGTGTGCACATCAACCCACCCTCCTGGCCCCTGCATCGCTGCTTTTCTTCAAGACTCCCTCATGTGGGGGGACACCCTGCCCCCCTCCAACTTAAGCATAGCTACATTGAACGTTTTGTACCTTCTCCAGCAGTATTTGAACCTGATGGAGTAACTTGTTCTGCAAGAGCCAGTGTCTTGCTGCTGCTGAGAAGTAAGTCTAGCCCATTCCTGCTTCACCAAAGTTTTGCCTGCTCTGATGCTTCCCTTCATCCTGTCCAGGGGGATGGTGACAAAGCCTCGCTCTCCTTCCACAGTACTACTTGTTACCCTTATTTTTCAAGAGGGGAAGTGCTGCATAGCTTGCTGTATGTGCTGAAATGGAGGAAAAGGAAAGCTTCAGGGTACATTCTATGCATTTAAAGTGTTCTGTATTACTTGACATGTTTATAGAGCTGTTTTCTTAAAGCAGTAAAGAGCTGAAGAGGCATGCTGCTGATACTGGGCTTCTTTGTGGAAGCAAGGAGGATGAATGTGGTGCTGGGGTTTGTGAAGGGTGGTCCTAACAACTTCAGTCTAGTGAGCTTCACCCTTTGTAAAATACAGAGTCAGCTGTTGAGTCCCTGTTTATGATTTCTGGATGCCTGTTCCCTCTTGTAACAAACCATGACAGTAGTCTAGATTAAAATATGTATTTCAGCTTTATTGCAGTATTTGCTATTATTCATATTGTGGTGATGCTCACGACTGCCTAGTGAAGAGTATGCCAAGAACTATAATGTTAAATAGGGGCCAAATGCTTGTGGAAAGGGAAGGGAAACAAATTTCACCTTAGTCAGCATTTAGCTGACATATAAGAGCAGTGATTATTACACATGGGAGAAATACAAAGCTGCAGTCATCTGAAATTCCTATGGGATTGAATGCACAGGCTTTTACCAGAGCTACGGTTAGAGGGAAGTAATAACTAATTTTTTTGAAGTTGTCTTATGGGTGTCATCAGAATACTTTTTGAACATGAGAAATTATAGCAAGTAGTGCTTCAGTTCCTGGGCAGCAGTGAAATTCAAATAAAGTACAGTTGCTTCTCAAGAGAGAAGCAGTGGGGAAATACCCAGGATTTGACTTTTCAGTATACACTCTGAGACAGAGTCCTGCATTGGAAAGAGGTAACCAGAGCTCTCCCCTGTGGTAATTTTTAGGATGTTGTTTATACTAAATAGTATATAGTAATCCTACCACCACATGTAGGATTTTTGGCCCTTGTTTGCTTGGTGCAGGGAGAGAAATCTCTTTGCATTACATCTATTCTTAGATTTTGTTTGCTGCTGAAAAATTTCTATCTTTCAACTCTTGTAAGGGACATCTCTTGTTGAAAAGAATGAAAAGCAGCTGTCTTGGAAGTTAGACCACTTCACTACTTTGTTTTCTTGCTCTTGCCTGTGGAATAACTTGATGGATTTGCTCCCTGCTTTCCTTTCCAAATTTGTAAACCAGATCAAAATTTGTAGTCTACCCAGTTATTTTGTTGTTGTTCCTGTAGGAGATTATGTGGATTGTGGGAGGAGCAGGGAATTACTTCTGTCTGTCAAACCCAGAAAGAGAAAAAGCTCTCTCTACACTTCCAACTTGTTTTTTTTCACACCCCCTTTTTTTCCTTGTTTTCGGTTCCTTACTGGTTGCCAATTTGGGTTTTACAGTGTGTTTTGTTGGAGGTGTCAACAGCAGTTTGCGTGGACGTTGAAACGTTGAGCTGGAATGCTGCAGAGGGATTTGAACAGCATCAGTCCCTACCCTCTGTCTCGATCTGCTCTGTCAATGTTCTTAGCCGGAGTCAGGACTGTCTTGGACTGCTCTAGCGGCTGCCAGGTTTCGAGTCCCCAGTGGGCTGCAGCACACCCGCTAGGATGAGGCGCAGGCAGCGCTGCTGCACTGCAGGCTGGCACATCGGCGCGGCGGGGGAAGCCAGCGAGCCCAGCACCCCGCACAGATGGCTGAAGCACAAATCCCAACTCGTGTAGAAATGTCCTGGCATAGGTGTCCTCTGTGTGTGCCTGTGTTAGTAGGCTGGGGACGAATGTCCTTTCTTGCAGAGGACGGCAAATCAAGCCGTGTCTGCTCAGCTCTACTCGCTGAGCGGCCAAAGCGGGTCTGGTCATTTGGTGTGGGAGAGGAGCTGCCCTTCCTGCAGGGTGGGCCTTAGGCCGAGCGTGAGGAGCTTCCCTGCACCCCAGCTCCTCCTCAAGAGCTTCCCTGCACCCCAGCTCATCGCCTCCCCCTCCGCCTGCGAGGGGTCTGAGAGATGCTGTGATTAGGAGGCGTACATTGGAGATCAGCTGCAGCCGTGGCTGGGGATTTTTCTGGAGGTCCTTGCGCACGTGGAGGGATGTCTGGAGCGGAGCTGAGAGCCGCACCTCCAGCGGAGCCGTGTGTGCGGCTCGGGCTGCCCGGCAGGGACCGTAGGGGGCCGGGCGTTGCGGGAAGGGGCCGCAGGGAAGGACCCGAGCGGCCGGGTGGGTGCGCGGGCAGCGAGCGGCTGAACTCTCCGCTCCGCACCGCAGCACACATGCGTGAGGAGGCTGGCGGGGGGGGGCTGCTCTGCTGATGTCAGAAACTGCAGCCTCTACCTCCCGCCAGCAGCCTGCCTCTCCCTCCTCTTCCTCCCCGCCGCCGCCCGCAGCCCCCCGCTGCAGGGAAGAGTCGCAGCCGGCTGTGGCACCGGGCAGATTTCTCGGCAAGCGCCGCTCGGAGGAGGCGGGGTGTGTGTCAAAGCCGAGATCCTGACCTTGGGGGAGACGCTGGGGCTGGGAGCTCGGTGGGGTGATCCCGGCCTTTTGCCGGCCCCAACACGTTGATGAGAGCCGGCAGAGATTGGCATGGTGGCGAGCGGTGGAAGCCTTGTTTTGCTGTGGCTCGCTGTGGCCAGAAGCTGGCTGCCTCCCCCCGTGGATGTCGGCGATGGTTGGGGTTACCCCAGGTTGCCTCTCGGTTTACACTGTATATTTTATAAAGGAGCTGGAACAGAGCAGACAGGATTTCAGCTCGTGTCTGCCTTCTCCGTGGTCACGCTGAGTATTAGATTTCTAGTGCTAACAATGGGGGGGTGGCAGTGGGCACACAGATTGGGCAGGAGTTCCACTGCTTCCACGTGAGGTTAGGGAAAGGGGCTAAACTGGATTTGTGTACGGCAGAGATGTGATTAGACTAACTCCCGCATATGTCCTGAAACCCTGGGCTCCAGAGCATTTACCCTGATCAGCGAGCCACCATTGAAATATTTCCAGATGTCTGTCCAGTGGAGAGTGGGATGTTGAGCACATTGTAGAGATTTTGGATATTTGGGACAGGGATTGCTACTTGAGTTTCTTGTAAGAAGGATCCGGTGCAAAAGCTGCATTGTGGGTTTTATTTATTTGCTTGCTTGTTTTGAGTTGTAGTGTGAAGATTTCACTGCCTCTAAATTTAATCCTTCTCTGGACAGTACCAAACTCATCACTGTCTCAGGAGGATTTGTCTGTGAATCATAAAGAAATTTCTGAAGATTCTCCACCAGTGAGTTAGCACCACTGTTTTAAGAGAGGAGTATAACAATATTTTTGTTTGTTTCCACACCCTGGAAGTATCGTATTTTTTTCTGGCCCTGCAAATTGGGTGAAGACAATTTTTAAAAGGGAAGCACAGTAATATTAAAATCTCTTTTCATTGTGCCAATTGTGAGTACCACCTATCTGCTTCACAACCCGACAACAGGGGTGTCACCACTCCTTTCATTAATTTCAGCCTTGAAACATCTTGATTTTCACCAAGATAACAACTACCAAAAAATATTAATTTTCCAGTGTCTGACTAGAGAGTGAGCTATTACAGCTGACCTGAGTGGAGGAAGAGAGCAATATCAGCTGGTGCCAGGATCACCAGCACAGGGGAGAAGCCTTGAATGTTGTCAAAAGGAGTGTGGATTATCTCACCTTATGTGTTTGCCTACAATAGGACAGGTGTCAATACTCGAAGTAGTCATCCTGGGGAAAGCAGAGGTGCTGCATTGGTTCTAGTTGGAAATGTGTACTTCAAATTTTGAAGTGCTTACTAGACTTTTTTAGTGTATGGAAGAAATGTCAAGCTGTAATTTAAACAACTGTAGTTCCTGCTGGCCCTTATGACAGTAAGCTTAATGCTTAAAAATGTGAGGTCCTGTGAATTAGGCTGACCTCAGGTTCCTTTTTGTACCTTCTTAATTTTGCTGTCTATTTAAATATGCCTGCTGTTAAGGCTCCTCAGGCTTTCTGGTATTGCTGCCTACATGATTTTTGGAGAACAGCAGCAGAGTACTTCTGAGGTGGGACAGGAGTATCTTAGAAATCAGCTTTCTGAACACTGAGGGTAGTCGGAGATCACTGGGGCATGGATTTAGCTTTCTGGGGAAACTGAGTCTACAGTTGTTAGACTTCAGTTCTTCATAGTTTTTTCCACCTTTTATTCTCCATCTCCCTTTCTGTTTCAGTTTTGAATGTTCATTTGCCTCTTTCAGATTGGTTACTTTAACCAATAATTGTAGTGATCTGTAATGCTTTGATTGATTTGAAAAGATCCCTGTGGTAATGCTGCTTTACCCTCCTCCTTTCCTCCCTGACAATATTGCAGAATTCTTACTGCTCCTAGCTGTTAGGTGCCGAGACCAGGGAAGATGCTGGCTGGTGCAAGTGGCTAATTAACTGCTGTTTCTCAGAATAATTCAGAGATGTAGGGAGAGTCATGTTGTATCTTTCCTTTTATGATGGGGTCAGGAAAGGAGATAACTATGACTTTGCTTCTGGTGTTGGCTTCTGTCTCGCTCTGCTCCTGGCAGAGTCAGAAGAATTCCCCATCTCTGAGATGTGAGTCGAGTAAATGTGATGACCTTTCAGAGAATGTATGTGTGTGCGTGTGTGCATATAAATGTGATACTGTACTGTAAGCACTTTGCTGTTATGTTATTGAGAACATGAATTATGTATCTCTCTGAAGTAGTGACCTGTTGTCCTACTACTTCAATCCAAACTTCTCATCTTGAGTTAGTTATCCAATCACCCACAGCCCCCCTCTTGTCTTTCCAGTGGCTGGAGTCTGCTTAGCAGTGACACTGGGACAAGTCCAGGTTAGTGTTGTGCTTCTGAGAAGGGTGCTAGCTAATCTTTCTCTTAGGAGGACACACGTGATTTGGCTGGTCAACACAAGACCCTTTTTCTCTGGGGCAGCAAAGGCAGCATCTCTGTGCAGTGCTGTAGTTAGTGTGGTTCTGTCAGAATCCCCAAAACTGAGCTGATTGCTATGTTGGAGAAGAAAGTAGGAATTGTGGGAATGAAGACACAGTTAATTGAAAAGAAAAACAAAAGTCATGCAGATGTATTTGTAGGGTAGGAAGGTGCCTGCAAAGATGAGCCTGGGAGTGGGCACAGCTCTTCATAGGCCTACTAAGCCAAAGGTAGAGAAGCAGAGAAGGCAGGGAGTGGAGCCTGCCTGCTGTGCCAGAGCTGCTGGGTTATCTCTTGGGGGCTGTTGCCAGGATGACAGTGGCAAAGAGGGACTGAAAAATTTACCAGATGTGTGTGAGCAAAAGGATTAAACTTCCTTGTAGGAAGGGAGGAGGAGGAGGAGGAGAAGGAGGGTGGGTGATGATGTATTAATGAAGGACAACATCCTAGTGAGAAATTCCAGGCTCGCTCCTATAGCTGCTGTGATGGAGGGGGAAAGTGGAGGGACATTCCTACTCCCATTGGAACTCAGGGCAATACTGTTCTGACAGATCCTCTCTTTGAAGAGGAGGTGAAGGCACTCTGCTTTCACTGGGTAAATCGGTAGGATCTGCACTGTTTTGGCAGGTGAAACATAAGGTGGGAAAAGCTGGTGTCTCTTTTGTCAACCTTTATTCCTATTCCTTATCCCTACAAATAATTCTAGTTCTTGATGTTCTGCTTAGAGCTCTTCCACATCAGAGTTGGTGCAAATAATCAAGTTTCAGTCTTGCCTGCAGGTTTCAGACTATTGAACGTGAAGCTAACCAGCCTGCACTAGTGTATTGATAACACAAGGCTGTTGTCATTGAAAATGTCTGATGCAAAACCATGTCAGCACTATTAGGGCTAATACTGGTCTTGACCCTGCATACTGCTTTTGTCCCTGCTGGTTTCTGTTCCCAGAGCTGATGCCAGGGTGGTAAAGGCCTGGGTGGTGGGCATGTAGTGCATGAGAGAGCCTAGACTTGGGTAGTTTTTCCCTCCACTGGAGTCTGTGGAGGGATTATCCCATGCAGCCTTCTTTGGGAGGTTTACCACTGTAACAGCTGGTCCTAGGAGAATTAGTGGTTTGCAGTTAGCTGGGGGCAAGGAGCTGGTGAGGGGGCCTCTGCCTTTACTGCCCAAAGTCTCCATGCCCCATAGTGCAAAAGGTGATACCACTTGGTTGTTCGCACTACTACAAGTAATCGTGGTTCCTTTTACCAGGCTGCTGGTAAACCAGTTACCTAGTTGTGTCTGGCAAACATTTGTGCAGTGATACACATCCAAGTATAAAATGCTTGCCTACAAACTTACTAAAATAGAATTGTGGTAATTAAATCTAGGTTCTTTCTACAACGCCTTCTTCAACTTAAAACCTTTATTTATAAAATGAGACATTAATATCTGTGGAAGTTAATGGTATAGGTCTTTCTCATTAGCCCAAATCCCAGTGGGCTTTTTAAGCCCCTGTTAATACAGGCTGTGAGTGAGAACAAGGATGTTAAGGCTCTGAAGCCAGTTCCTGAAAGGTTATGGAAAGGATGCTGCCTTTCTATTCCATCACTTCCACTCAACTCAGTGTTTAGACATGCTTTATCTTCTGCTGTTGCTGTGTCATCTCTGGTAAGTCAGTTGGTGTAGACTGTAGTGAGAGCTGTGAAGACAGAGGTGTCATTTCTTGATGTTGAAGACAACAGTCCTTTGAAGGAGGAGTTTTTTCTCTGTCCCAGGGGAAAAGGGGTTTGACATAGCCTGAAGTCTGAGGTGTAAAGAGGAGGGAGAACAGCTAGTAGTCTTTAAAGTTGACTGCACCAGGTTGGTTTGTTGTTTGTTTTTTTGTTGGTTTTTTTTCCTCTGAGCTCTCCTTTACCAGTGGGACTGAATGTAAGGTAGCTGAAGAAGGTGAATTTCACCCTGACTTCCTTCTTGAAGAAGATCATCCTGAACCTGCTGCTTTGTTGCAAATCTGCTCTATGTTCCAGAGGGGTCTGCAGTGGGTGGTCTTCTGAGTTAGGGGTTTCCTTGTCTGTGCAGCAGAATATAGTCAGTGTGTGAAGTTCACTGTAGCTCTGGAGATGTGCGAGATTATTGTGTTGATCCTGCTGTTGTGCTTGCTGCTAGAGACCTGAGGTCATACACCTGACTTGAAATGTGACTTCAGAGAGGATAGTCTAGTGCTTCTCTGAAACACAGTTACTACATGCACATTTCAAATAGCATAGGTGCTCTGGAAAGTTCTGCAAGGAAAACAGCTTGTTACATTTCTTGCATTGGTCTCCAGTGCCTGGCCAATGTATTTATATAGTAGAATTTCTACTGCAGTGAGGCAGCTGCCATTCATGAAATGTCTATATGTCTCTTGGGGTTTGTTTTGGGTTTTTTTGTTTGTTTCTTTTTTCTTTTTTTTAGTTCCTCCTACACCTTTGTGTCAAAGCATAGGACATTTCAGGGTGATGGGCCAAGAAATCTCCCCAGGTTGACTGGAGGATATAGATGTGGAAGAAAGATGTTGTCATTAGTGCCCCCTGTAACCCGTGTGGACCTGCTGGGAGGTTGTTCTTGGAGGCTAATGGAGACTATAGCTTGGTGATGCCAAGTGGGAATTCTTTCTGTTGTTTGCCCAAAGACTTGGTATGCTGTTAAGTTTAATTTTGCCTGCATCGGGGCCTCTCCGTGTAAGCATTGGGTATCAAATGTCCTCTGTTGAGATTGTGTCGGCAAGATTAGAAGAGCTGAAGTTGCGCAGCTTTCTTTTATAACTGGTGCCAGTGCAGAGACAAAGCTTGGTCATGACAGATCTGCTTCTTTGCTGCAAGTTAAAGGAGTGATTCATAGCTCTTGTGCTACTTGAAATATTTGTGATTTTTGGACTGCAGGATTGAAAAGTGACTTCCAGCTCTGCCCAGTTTTGATTTACATGTCATCTGGCCTAGAATCTGCCATCTCTGCAGATTAGGATATTGTGTTGCGTTTACTGCTTGTTAGAAAGTTGCCCAGATTAAAATTTCAGTGTTGCCTCATCAGTGCAGAGCAATGATCAACAGCCTTCTCTGTCTGAATTGCTCTTGCACTTATTAAGGATGATGTAAAGGATTGAAGAGCGGATCGGCTTGTCCTTTGTGTGGAAGCACTTAGGAGTTGAGATGTCAGAAGAGAGGAACAAGGTAGTTTGCTTTTTTGATAACCATTATGAAATATTGCTGACAAGTCCAGGTGACTCTGGCTGCTGCTAGCAGTTTATGTTGCCGCAGAGCTGGTTGCCCAGCTTTAAGGAGGTGCATTA
Organism: Ceyx melanurus; assembly: GCA_024611195.1. Classification (NCBI taxonomy): domain Eukaryota; kingdom Metazoa; phylum Chordata; class Aves; order Coraciiformes; family Alcedinidae; genus Ceyx; species Ceyx melanurus. Next base: position 29,547 of record JANHGL010017835.1, on the reverse strand, counting down.
TGCTTTGTTAACTCTTTGTAGCTGTGTACACATAGTTTCTTCAGTAGTCCCAAAGCTGTGTTTAAAAAGCTTTCCCTCCCACCACCTCACAAATGGTCAGGAAGTTTCTTGGCTTTCCTAGGCTTTTCAGCCTGCTCATCTCCTTGATGAAATATGCAATGCTAACTACTGAAGTGTTTTCTCATTTGAATAAAGCACAGCTAAAACGCCTTCCTTATCTTGGAAATGAAACTCTGGTCTCACCGATGCAGTTAACTTCTCTGAAGGGGTGGTGGGGGCTGGCTTGGGAACAAGGAAACCTGCAGCTTGACTGAGCCAGAGGAATTTATATTCTTCCTTCTGCATCTCTGAATTCCTGGATCCTGCATTGCAGTGACTTGGCACTGCTGAGACCTTCCTCCCTGCCACAGTTACCTTGTCTGCTAGCTGGTAATAGTCTGATATTTATTTATCTGGTTTATCCAAACCCACTGGCTTCTGATGCAATCAGATGATGGGGAGAAGACAGGAGCTTGTGTCTAGAAATGAGCTCACTTGGTGGGATTTCTCTTTGTTACGATGCGTGCTTTAGGATCTTCTGTGCCTGGTGAGATCAGGACAGTTACTGGAGTTCTTGCACAGGTCACAGTCGCTGTGTGTGCAGCAGTGAGGTCACCAGTATGGCTGTGTTGCCTTCAGAGCAGCCCCGTGCCCTGCTGTCTCACTTACTGCATGTCCACTTTAAGAGGGTTCATCTGCAATGCAGCTGTTAGTGGGGAAGTTCTGTAAATCAAAAGGGAGTGAGCGCAAGCGAGCCCGGTGTCTGGGAAACTTGTTCAGAAAGACTTTTTGCAGGAGGAGGAGGAGAAAGAGATGGCACCACAGTGCTGATGCTGGGAGCCCCTCCTTTCTGTGCCTGTCTGCACCGGCTGCTCAGGAGCTGGAAAACGTGTGGAAAAGCACAGTGGGCAGCAGCCCTGGAACTGGAAAATCCTGTCGTTCTTTTCCCTTCCTCACTCTGCCAGAGTCTAACCAGGTGTTTGCTTAGGGTTGATCCTGTCAGGAATTCTTTTTTCTTTTTTGCCCACTCCCTTCTCACACAGGATGTCCTGTTACAATGCGGAGTTTGTGAGCTTCAGCACCTGACTTGGAAGCACACAGAGGCCTCATGAGCACCGTGCCCTTCTCTATTGCATGGACTGTCAGAGCAACCACTCACTGGTGCAAGGGGACAATGCCCATGACCTGAGGGGGTACTGTGATCCAGGCATGAAACCCACAGGTGGAGTCAGCTGGAGTGCCGTGGTTGTGCAGGTGTTGTACCTGGCAGGCAGGCTGGGAACTGCTGCTGCGTGACTTGGTACAAGGAGGAGGAGACAGCCCATGTGCTGCAGTGCTCTGCTGCAAATGGGGCAGATGCACTGTCGAGGTGCTAAGTGTGTGTCAAGGAGGCTGACCAAAGAGCATCTGGCCTTAAGTATGTGCCCAAGAAGTAGATGGCTTGCTGTTCTGCCCTTCTGTGCCACACACCCACCCCACCCCATCCCACCTTGCTTCTGCAGTGTGCAGGAACCCTTTGAAAGGGAGCACTTGTAGGATTCCTTAGTGGTTCCCCAACCACAAGTTTCTGAGGATATTCCAGTGAAGAAAGTCCTCTATGGCTTCTGTTTGCTCCATGGGCCCCACAGGACCTTCCTTAAAGGTGGCTGCAGCTGGCAAAAGGGCATGCTCTTTTTCACTCTGGTGCTTAGCAGCTCCTTCCTTCACTGCATTTAGAAGTATTCTGGCCAGACTTGCTTCTATGTTTCTTCATTTCCACTTGGGAAAGCATATTCTATTGGTGGTCACTGGTGATGCAGGAGAAATTGGGCTATGATTCACCACCTGATTTTCCTCTTTTGTTTCTTCTCAGCCTTTCCTGTTTGCCAGGGCATTTGTTGTCCCTCTCATAATAACGGAATTGTGCTAACCATGTATAAGAAAAGTTCCCTCCCCTTTTGCCAGGGGACTGGCTGACTTGTTGTAATAAGTTATTTTTAGGGTTTGCTTCCTGGGATATTCTACCCATGGCCAGTTATGGTGATGAAAATGTCACTGAGAGGACTCACAGAAAGGACTCCCAACTCATTGCTAGCGTGCCTGATCTTTCTGTCATAAGGGTGTTCATGGGGGACATGAGTCCCTACCCTGCATCACCTGTGAGGAGGGAGGCTACCCTGCATAATGGCTGTGCAGCACGACTCCCTGTGACAAATGCACTGAGCGTCAAGGGTGGTAAATTATGTTGCAACTGAATTAGCCTGGAAGGGGGAAAAATAATAAAGTAAAAAAATAACCCCACCTTTCTTTGGTCACACTGGAGTTTTTTTCTGCCCTTTTTCGTGCATAGGGATGTCAGTGCTGCAGAGCTGTGTGTTGGTGTACAGGGCTGCCTCTAACAGGCAATTTGCTCCTTGTACTGGATGTATTAGATTGCACTGGGTTGCTGCCAAATCTCTAGTCTAGACTAGGGGAGAAGGTGTGTGCTTTTTCTTTTTGAACGTCTCTCCCATCCTAGATCTACAGCTTGCAACACCTGAAAAAAATCTTTCAAGCAGCTCTAGCTAGCAAAGTGTGAGTGTAATACTGGCAAACTACAGAGCTCAGCTAATGAGGAGGCTGTGAGTTGATGATATGCTGTCTCTAGTGCCAATGGTTGCTTAAGGAACCACCTTTTCCTGAAGATGTCTGTTCTCTGTATCACAGCAAATCTTCTTCCTTTTCAGTTAATTAATCCCTTGGATCAAGAAACAAAGATTAGGGGAACCCTTCAGTAAGGAATCACTGAAGTGGTGGAGATGGGAAAGCATTTGGTTTCCAACTAGGTTTCTCAGAGTGGCCAAGGAAATGATTACTTGGGTGTAGCTCTGGGAACCAGGATCTGCTGCAGCTGGGGCTGAGAAAAGTGCATGTGGAGCAGTTTATAGTGCACCCAGAGCAGTGGTGTGGAGATAGCTCTCCATAGGTTGGCCTCCACTGACATAGTCACTTGATCATAGAAAGCCACTAGGTTAATCAGGCAGAATTTGCCCCTAGTAAGCCATGCTGGCTGACTTTGATCACCTCCCTGTACTGTTTAATATTTTTATCGATGACATAGACAGCAAGATCAAATGCACCATCAGTAAGTTTGCAGATGATACTGAGCTGAGTCATTCTGTGGATATGCCAGAGGGACAGGATGTCATCCAGAGGGACCTGGAGAAGCTGGAGAGGTGGGCCCAGGTGAACCTCGTGAGGTTCAACAAGACAAGTGCAGGGTCCTACACCTGGGCCAGAACAATCCTCACTATCAATTACAAGCCAGGGGATGAGGTGATAGAAAGCAGCCCTGCAGAAAAAAACTTGAGGGTGCTGGTGGATGAGAAGATGGATGTGAGTAACCCAGAAGGCCAACCACATCCTGGGCTGCATTAAAAGAAGTGTGGCCAACAGAAGGAGAGAGGTGATTCTGCCACTTGACTCTGGTCAGGCCTCACCTGGAGCCCTGCGTCCAGCTCTGGAGCATTCATTACAGGAGGGACACAGACCTGAGGGAGCAGATCCAGAGGAGGGCCATGAAAATCATCAGAGGGCTGGAACACCTCTCCTACCAAGGCAGGCTGGTGGAGATGGGGTTATTCAGCCTGGAGAAGGCTCTGGAGAGACCTTATAGCAACTTTCCAGTATCTGAAGGAGGCCTACAAGAAGGCGGGAAAGGGCCTGTTTACAAAGGCCTGTAGTGACAGGCCGAGGGGCAGTGGTTTTAAACTAGAGAAGAGTAGATTTAACTTGGATGTTAGAAACAAGCTCTTTGCCATGAGGGTGGTGGAACACTGGAACAGGTTGCCCAGGAAGGTAGTTGAGGCCCCATTCCTGGAGACAGAGGCTCGATGAGGCTCTGAGCAACCTGCTGTAGTTGGGGATGTCCCTGCTCGCTGCAGGGGGGTTGGACTAGGTGACTTTTAGAGGTTTCTTCTGACCCAAACCTTTCTACAATTCTATGCCTGATAGCATTTGGACCATGAAGCTGGGTGGCTGCAGTGCAGGGATAGTGGCAGCAGAGTGAAGGGGGTGGGCACTGTGCCCATGCAGAGTACAGCCTTGCCAGCTGCCCAGAGGGTGCCTGGTTACAGAAAGATTGGGAGACACTCCTCCCTGACTGGCTAGTGTCTTCATAGTTATCAGAGCTTAGAAACACTTCTGTGAATGGTTTTTTAAATAGTACTTATATTTAAAGTTGCTTTATTGAGTGGTAACTTACCTTCTTAAAATGCCTTCTCTTTTTCTCACTTCTATGAAATACCTGGAAGTACCTGAACACTAACATACACACCATCAAGTTTCTGGACTCTTGAGAAGCTGGAGGCAGCCACACAGTCTCCTTCTGTCCCTGCCTCATGTTCCTAACTGGTGTGTGTTTTGCCCTTTTGTACAGAAATGTTTTGGTGACTTTGCTATAGGTGATAACTGGTGTGGCACATATGGGCCTTTTAAGTCCTCACTGAAATGTCTTGGTATCTTACTCTGTATTTACAGCTTGCTCTGGTTAATCTAAAGTTAGTCTAGTATCGCTAGGGGAACTTAGTCTTAAAATAGATGGATTGGGCTTTTTTTTTTTCCTTTTAATTATTCTAATCCTCAGAGACTTGGCGTTTCTTCTTGTCAGAAGAGCATATTTTGACAGAGGTATTGCCTCTTGGAGAGGAGTCTTTCAGCACTTGGATGCAGAACCATTCATCTGTACCCTCAGGAAGATTTTTTATTTTGTTCACTCCTCTCACTCACATCCCTCAGATACCAAGTCAAGGCAGCATTTCCAACATCCCTCCCTCTCTCAACTAGTTGGAATAGCTAAAAGGTAAGTGATGAATATAGGCTTACTGTTGTGTGGACACAGGACCCCCAGTGTGTCTTGTGCAGTGAAAGAATGGTGTTTACTGAATACCAGTATTAGGAGCATGCAGAAATGTTGTGCTTTTGTTTCCCTTCTGAGCTTCCATCCTGTGGGTTCAAACATCAGTTTCCTTGGTTCATACAAAAGAAATCCAACTGCTTGATGACCAGCAGCTGCATTATTATATAGCATTTTATTTAAGGGCCACATGGTACAGATGTGTTGTTGGGAGGCTGGGGGTTGGATGAAGTAGGTCTTCAGTCTTGGACAGCCCTGATGGTAACAGCTGAGTTGAAGTTTGTCAGGGTTGCATGAGAAGGAGAGTGTAGCCTCTCCTGCACTGGACAGCCTTATGGTTTCTGTTCATATGATGGTAAAAGTGGAGTCAGTGCCAGGAGTTTCCTTTTTCCAAGTACAGGTTTTGTTAACCTTTTGTTAGGGATTTGCTCTCTCCTTTGGAGAGGAATTGGTGTTTAGTCATCTTCTCCAGGAATGGGATTCCCCCCCGCTCCTTGTCCTCTCAAAATTTGTTTTCCACTAACTGAAAGAAGGTTCTTCCACTGCACTTTCCACCAGGAAAGTGTTCCTGCAGCTTTGTTTTAGCCATATACCCACAGTCTTGCTTTGTTGTTTCCCTCATCAACTACATAATGCATCAGTAGCTTTCATAAAACAGCATTTATCCTCCCAGTACCACTACTGGGCAGGGAAGTATTAGCCCTATTTTAACACTTGGAAATATTGAGATGCAAATTTCAAACTGCTTTCCAGAACACTTGGCAATAAGCCATGACGAGTTAGGAAAAGAGTCCAAGTCATATTCTGTGCTGTAACAGTGATAAGAAGAGTGTAGGTAGAAAATGAACTAGGGGCATTTGGCAGGAAAATAACATGGACTATAAAATGTAGTATTAAAAAGAGTTGTAATCTAGTTTGGTGGTTATAGGAGTAAGATTTTTGGCATGTTCCTTGTATTGCTTTCTCCTCTTGATTTTCTTACGGTTTATGGAATACAGCTCTGAAGTATGTTATGTCAGGCATGCATTTGGACTCCCTACTTTTCTGTTATTTTTCTGGCTGATAAGAGGTGGTTTGAAAACTAGAGGTAATTGCTGTTGATACAGAAGCCTCTTAAAACTGATGACACTAAATAGTACGTTATTTTTTTGCGTGCACTTGTGAAGAGTAGTCAGAAAAAGCAGAGGTTATTACTTAGATATAAAATAGTTTCTTGTATCAATTATAACTACAGGAATGGAGACAGTAACATCTGCAGTGGGTTGCTTTCTGAAATGGTTAAAACTAAGGTGGTGAAAATGAAAACTTTTCTCTCCAGGATCATCAGCTGTACCTGAGTGACACTAAGAGCAATCTTGTGACAAGAATACAGCTAAATTCTAAAATTGGCTACATTTCAGGATCTGAATAAGCAATTGAGTCAGTTGTGGGATGCTGTTGGGAAACCATTCCTGCTCCCCACTTGCTGTGTCTCTTTGGCTAATCAGTCTATTTGTGCATAGGTTTCCTACCTCCTGGAGAAGTTGTAAACATTCATGTTAATGTATGGTTAAGGGATTTGAAGCCTTTCCAAAGGAAGCAGCTGTAGGTGCACAAGATATACAGCTGCAAGACCTCTTGATCATACAGTGATGTCAAACGAATATGAAGTCTTCAAGAGTAGAACATCCTTTGCCACCCAGGGAGGAATAAAATCTTGAATGCATTTAAGAAGATTACTGTTAGCTCGTCAGAAGGAATAATGAGAAGTTATGGGACAGAGCTGAAGACCTGTCTGTCATTAACTGAAAGCTGGTTCAGAGGAGGGAATAAAAAATGGGAGGGAATGACCAGAAAGCTATTCTGCACTTCTGTCCTGGTTTGGGTGAAAACCAAGCAAATTCTGTTCAGTGATTTTACTTTTCAGCTTAAGTTTCTAACGAACTG
>JANHGL010017835.1:0-22609 GCA_024611195.1 Ceyx melanurus | reverse complement strand
TCTCTCCCCTTTGGGGAGAGAGGGGGGTTAAAAGAGAGCGGTCTGTTATCGGTCTGGGGGTTGCCCTGACCCCAAACTGCAACAACTTCATACTGGGTATGCAGGGGTACTGCTCTCATTTCAAATACTGTGATGCAGGTTTCGTCTAGGAGGCAGTTAGAAACCATGCTGCAGAGGTGTTGGAAGGAGTATCCTTATGAGGGGGGGGCAGAGGGAAAAGGAGAATGCTAGGGAGAGGTGGAATGTGATGAAGGTTAATTAAAAGTGTGCTGTGAAAACTAGTTAGATGTTCTTGTGTGCCCTTTCTGTAATAAGAGACAAGTGTGGTTATGCAACGAATTGAAAATTTATCCTTTCAATAATTCATTTCAAACTTGCTGCCTTAAGACAAGTATCATAGATTGGAAAAAAGGATGAGAAACTTGTGTGTAATTAAAGTCAGCATATTTGGAGAGGAATTATTTTTAAAAAGTAAAGGGCTTACAGACTTATTTCTTCAGGTTATTTGTGTTTGGCACTGGGAGATTAATTCCTTCTCCCCTTCGTACAGGATGACAAAGAGGGTTCTGAAACACTGTTCTGTGTGTCTGTTTATTTATTTTTATTTAAAATTGTATTCTCCATGACTTCAGAGAAGAGTACAAGCTTCCCTTTGGAGATACACCCTTTCATAGAAACACAGCAGGAAAGCAGAATATGGTGGAAGGGATGGACATTTGACTCCAGCATTGGGAGTGTTCCATCCTGTAGCTTAAAAAAACTCCAAAACCTGAAAAACTAGGGACGTCCAGACATTATCCTTTTTCAGTGTGCTTTTTCTGCCACGTGGCTGTCCTAATATTCCAGCATATTGTAAGCTGAATTATTGCTGTTCTACCTGAATTAGCAGGTTTCAATCACCATTGGTTGCGGAATGCAAGATGAATTGAATTAGTGGTCTGGCAATGAGTGTATATTAAATTTAGGAGCTGACAATACTGCCCATTGTGGCCTGACTTTCTCTGCTTTTGAAAATTGCATTTGTCTTTGTGCTTGAGCTTTGTTTTCTTAGTCTTTAGCATGTTAGAATAATGTGTAATGCTGCTGAAGACTAATGCTGGTACGTGGACCAATTTAGCACTATTGTGTGTAACTTCTTGGCCTCCAGGTTGCAAAGAATTTTCTGCTAATTTGTTGGGGTTTCTTGGTTTTGGTTTGGGTTGGTTTTGTTTTGTTTTATTGTTTATTTTTTGTTGAAGGACAAGGGAGAAGATAAAGTGTTAAGGACTGGTAATGCTGTTTTTAGACCTTCTGTGTGGTGCAGGTCTACAGAAGACAGAGGAAGCCCCTTTTTTTCCCCCTTTTTTTTTGTCTCTTATGAAAAGGAATGTTAATACTGTGAAGAAGGGGGTGAGTGGCAGTCCTCTCAGGCTCAGTCCTGTAAACTGCCTGGATGTGGCAAGTGGTTGGAAATAACTTTTTACACTGGAGCTATAAACACTGTTTTGCTTCTCTCTGTCAATAATATGCTGGTCTCCACTAAACCAGCTAGGTGCCTGTTTGTGGCTAGATGTTCAGGTTGATTTAAGCAATATTTGAATCGAAAGCATGAAGAGTATGATGTCAAGCCTTCTCTGTGGAAAATCATATTTAAGTTATTAGCCAATTCATTGCACAGGTCACAGGGGTATTAGCTGTATTATTCTGCCTGAAAACCCTGGTGATTCTGCAGGTTTTGAGGAACACTGAAACACTGGGACAAATGGAGTAGGTGCTTCTGTGGCTCGTGAGAATGGGTTTGAACTGTTGCCTGGGCTGACTTACAACCAGAACCCTGCCGGATTTCCCTGTGTTCAGTGGCTCCATAGCTTCATCTAAGTGAAATGCTTGTACAGCCTCCTCTTCTGGGCTTCCAAGGACACACATTGTTCCCACTTTAAACTGAAGTAAGAGTACACTGTTCAGAGTCTGGCTGTTGGGGGCAGGGAAGAATATATTGATATTTGTTCCTTAAGTTGCTTATGTGCCTCAAATTTAAGGATGTGGTTGCATATCTTTGTAAATCCATGATGTGATCACTAACCCCAAAAAGCTCTGAAAGTTTTAAAGTTTTTTTTCTTAACTAAAAAAAAGGAGGTGTTGGGTTTGTTTTTTGTTTGGTTTGTTGGTTGTTTTTTTTGTATTTTTTTCCTAATTGTTGTGTTTTAAAATGAAGTGTTGTTTGTTTTTAAGTCATGAGGTATACCTTAATTGTAAACTGGAGGTCTTTAAAGCCATTCTTCTTCTAACTGTCAATTCATTTGGAATAACTGTGAACCCAAATGAAGGGCAAATAGTACTTACTTTTGAATTATGGGTGTTTAAGGAAAGGCAAACTGTTTCTTTCCCTCCCGCCCTTGCCGCAATAAGGGCATTGCTTTTGTGCAATGTAAACTGCATTTAGTAATGGTTTTTCGCTTAAGAGCTTCTAGTTAATTAGACCTATTAACAATAATGAAAAATGGCATCCTTAAAGTGCAGACCTAGTCAGAAAAATTATTCTCCAAGAATGACTGCATGACTATGTACTCTTTCTTGGCTTATTTAATTTAGTCTTGACTCTGAAACTAATTACTTTCCTAGTAATATATACCCATGATCTGCAGTTCTTACTGGGGATCTGCAGGGCTGGGGCTTCTAGTGCTAAAGAGCTTCCCAGACCAAGCCTAGCTGGGACTGGCATAGGCCTGACATTGCTTTCCCAAGGCTCAGCAGGCGTAGCAGTAGTAAAACCCAGCTTTTTGTCTGCTGGAATGAGCACATCTGAGTCAGCAACACAGAACAGTTGCATGGAGTAGGAAAGGGATATTTTTACAAAATCATTCATCTGGCTATGTTTGTATTTTAGTGTGTTGCCACCTCTGCATCACATGCTGTTTTAGTTGGGAAGGATACACATTGCTTTTCAATATGTGAATAATCCTTAAGGAAAGAGGAGGATTGGAAGAACTACATTTTATTTGAAATATAAAATATAAAAAATACATAAAATATTAAAAAGAAGCCCACATTCCTGTTTAGGAGCTGACATGAGAACACTGCATGGATGATGTCTGTTCACTGGAATAACTACTAAGACATTAAAGGAAAAGTCTAGGCAAGTGGGAGCTCCCTTTATCTCTGCCCTAGCATCTTCCCATGTGGTACTGCACCCCCACCTCCATTCAAGTAACTTCCCTTTGAGATAGGACAACCTAGCATGATGCTCTGCAGGCTTGGAATAGCTTCCTCTCATACAGGACCAGCTTGTCATCCTCGTTGGAAGTTTTTCTCTGGCTGTTCTCTTACTCCTTTGTTTGTGCTAAATTCTTCTTAAGAATTGCAGCTTTATGTTTTCTGTGTATTGGTAGAACTTCCATGCTGTGGGACAAAGTGGGAAGGCTTAGGACAGAGAGATTTTTCACATAAAGAAGATGCTTAGGATGTTTCTTCTCCCATTTTGGAGGCAGCGCTGATTGCTGGAGACAGACTTGATTTCTTGGTTCTATATCCTGGCTGCTAACTCAAGCTCATGGTACCAGACCCTTTAGGTGTTTATCATTTTCTAATAAGGCACCCTGCTGTTAACTGCTGTCTGTCAGAGTCGTGTGCTTGAAGCTTAGTGGTCCTAGGTGGACAGCTAGTGGCTAGCTCAGTGGCAATGCCTCTGTCCTCTTCTGGTGCTAAGCAGAAGGGCGTCAGTGTCTGCTCTCAAAGGAACCATTTCTGTGCTATGATGGAAGTATATCAAACCACCTTGCCCTTGTCTCTAGCATTTGCACATTCCACGTGGAGGTAGAGGGGTTTTGGGAGGTTGATGTCATCTTTCAGGATGACACATCTGCCCTTTGCAGAAGAGCAGAGTTTGGAGTGTTTGCTGTTGAGCACTCAAACCCTACCACTGCTGAACCACCTGTGGGACAGATTCAACTCCTTGAACAGAAAACAGACTTCTGAAACTGTTGATGTGTGGCAGTTGGAAACTGGTGGTCAAAACCTCAACAGTGCCAGGTTTGTGTGTGTGTGCTTTGGCCAGATTGTTCTTTCCAGCTCTTGCTATCCTGCTGTGTGGTGCCACAAGGCCAAGAGTTGTGAGTTTGACCCAGAATTGCAAGGATATGCCTGTGCTCTGTTTTCTTACTGTTGTGTTTTGAAAAAAATGGGGATTTCTTTACTGCAAAATGAAAACTGAGAAGATTCCCCTAGGTTTTAATATGCTCTAGTGTTAATGTGTTCTGGTGTTAACAAAGGGAGGGGAAAAAGCAACTGCAAAGCTGAACGCCATGATGTGAACTTGTTGTAAAACCTGGACCTTGTAATTGCCACTTGCTCCCCTTTAGTTACTGTGTTTTAGAGATGGAAGCACTGAACACCCATGCTTCTGCTGGGCATAATTTATCTTGGCACACCCAGTACTACTGAAAAGAAAATTTTGGGGTATTACTGGGAATCAGACATTTAATTGTGTGTTCTGTAATCACATCTGTGATGTGGTGTCACTACCAGTTTGCATAGACAATAGCAATGATTTTTAATCTTTCAGGTATCAAGTTATTTTTTAAGCAACAGAATTTAGATATTACCTTTTATGTTTTATTACTGTGTTATGCTGACTGGGTCTAGATACATGTTTCTCCTCTGTTGCTTCATTGGCTTGGTTGTTCTGTGCTGCAGCCCAGAGTTTTATTACTTAATCTACTGGGTGAATTGTTGACTGGTAGAGAAGGAAAGCTTTTACATCTACGTATCTTTCAGCCAAGAGATAATGTCTTTTGCCACTTCATCTCCTCCTTCTTTCTTACCTTGGCTTTTGAAAAGTATGCAGAAGAGCATGAGGAAGACAAGACACGATTTGTCATAACCTGCCATCTCTTTGAAGAGATCTGGAATGTCTTTTGGCTAGAGTGGGTCAGTATAAATGGCTGGGTGCTACTTCAAGATGCATTTCAAGTTTGGATATCAGAGCTTAGTTTGAAGTAGATAGTGTTGAAGAGGTGGTGCCATTTATAGGACAAAGAAGTGCCCTTTATTATAAGTACCTATTATAAACAGGTATCTCTGAGGCAGGATTGCCCTTTTCCTTAAGAAGAGGGTAAAAGGTGGTGAGCTATCTGTTGTCTGATCTTGCCTTACCATAGCTTGGACAATAAGCAAGTCATTTGAGTGTTCAGTTTTGGTATTAAATTCAGGCAGAAAACCCAATGCCCCTGCCTGCCTTCCCCTCCTTCCCTGCATTTTGTCTGTCTCCTTTCAGTAGTAGCAGAAGTCTAATCACAGCAAATCTAAATGTTGGGCAGGCAGCATCTGTGGAAAAGCAGAGTCATATTGGGCCTCAACCTTTTAGAATGCAGACTATTTTGGGTCTCAGATTGCAAAATTGTGTGTTCTTTTATTGCTGGTGCTGTTAGGGTAATGTAATTGCTTGTTTGAAGCACCTGAAAATCCAGTGCTGTCAGGTGTTGTAGGAAATGCTGGGTGTCCTTTTTGCAGCCAATAAGAACAATCTGGATCTGTATTTTATATGAAGGGCATTTCAAAATGTTCTTATGGATGCTTAAGAATGACTGTCCATATGTTAATTTGTATTTTCTATGTGATAAATGGAGAATTTAACAATATGTGTGCTGAGCAGAAGGATCTTTCTTGTAACATACATGTGAAATGCTGCTAATAAAGGAGCCAGGTTTGACTTGTACTGATGAGCTCAGGAAGATGTAAAATAAGTATCTGTGATCTCTACTGTATTTCTGCCCAAATATGACTCATTGATTCTTTTGTCCAAATTATATTCTGGGAGCATCTGATCACCAGAGGGCTACAAACTGATTTTGCCCAGTGGTTAAGACTCGGGGATGTACCTTGGTATCATGAATGGAACTGGAAGTCCCTAAGGAGAGCCACCTGTCAGAATAGTTGCCTTGGAAAGGGCAAAGTAAGTTTAAACTTGTCAGGAGGCAGCAAAGCCTGGGAAAACACCTTTAGAGGTGTAGACTTGGCTTTCTGACGTACACTGCCCTCTTCTTCCTCTGACTTTAAAGAAGGAGCTGCCCAGGTCCTCCTACGTGGGAACCTTCTGGTTTGATAAATGAAGCAAACTCCTCAAAATCCCCTCTTTTCCTGGTAATCTAGCTGTTTTCCCTCTTGGGACTGAATGCTTATCTTATCTTCTGTGTGCTGCTGATCAGAGAGGCCAAGGCGGGTTTATCTCTGTCCACAGTAGTACAGGCTGCCATCAGCAGGAGGCTGGTTCACTGCTTCCTGCCAGCCCTGGCTCTTGGGGGTGTCTGCTCACTCTTCCTTCCACACCTGCCATGTTAACTGGGTATCTGCTTTCCCCAGATCTATCTTCACTTTGGTGCCACCTTAGTGAATTTTCTCTCAGAGCATGGAGTTGTGTGTAGGCTGTGATAAATAAAAGTTTCTCCTGTAAGGAATCAGTAATGTGCTTTTCGAGATGTATTGCCAAGTTATTTTCCCCTTAAAGCTTCCATTTCTTTTAGTCACCGAGTCAGTTTGCCTGTCATTCTGTGATTGAATAATTCTTGATCTGCGGTGTCCATTCTGTCCTTGTAGGGCAAACTGGGAGCTTTAGCAGTATTCAGTTTTAAATTCAGATCACAGAAGTTCTCCAGTGCCCTGTTTCCCAAGCAGCTAGAGGGAAAACTGTTCTGTGTGCCTGTGGACACAGAAGGAGATGCTGTTCATTGCAAGTTCTCCAGTAAAGCAAATGGATGGGAGCTACATGTAAATTTAGGAATCAGTATACCCTCTTTTGGCTGTCTCTGTTAAACAGCATTAGGGAACCCGAGGGATATCAGACACTGCTGTTCTATCACTGGCCAGGTCCTTGGTCCTGACTGTAAGCAGCCAACTGCATAATTGCTTCTTGGGAAATCAGCATGTTTCACTAGCTGCTGAACAGCCCGTCTCTAAAGCACTGCTGTCTCAATACCAATGTCATATTTGCCTTGGTATAATCCAGATCTCATGGTATTACATGACTGGGCTTTTTCTTCTGTCTTTTAAGTGCAGGATGTAGGGCTCTGCAAGTCCTGACTGTACTGCTGACTTCATGTGATTTTCAAACAAATTGCTTTATTCTCACTCTACTTTTTTTAATCTGTGAAACTGAATCTTTTTTTTTTTCTCAATATTTGATGAGGGGATGGTAATCACTGATCTGCTTTTAAAAAAATTATAGGCTTTTATGTGAGTGCCAGAAGCTACAAGGGGCAGCTCTGATGATTGTCTCTCATGATGGATTGGAACTTAGGGGTGGACTAATTTAGACAGAAGACTAGCACATCATACAGTCTGACATAAACAACTTGTGGGCACTGAGTTTTTGAGTATTATAGCAAAAGACAGTGGAACTGTACCCCGTGTGAGCTGTGTGCCCCTGCTGAAAGAGGCAGCCTTTCTTCTCACCCTTTTTTCCCTCCTTGCACCAGCACAAATTCTTTCTGTAGTTACATGGTGAACCAGGTTAGTGATGGATCAGTTTGGCCACCCAGTTCAGCGTGCTGCTGGACAAGTGCCTGCACCAGCACCAAAAACAAAGTGGATGCTGTTGTTCCATTAGGAAGCAGACAGGGGAAGGATGGGACTGCAGTGACTGCCAGGATTACAACAAAGGCACCTCTTGTACCTGCTGTTGGACAAATCTGCACCACAGTCAGTGCCAGAAGAGCAATCTCTTTTCTTTCTAGAGATACTCTAAAAAGTCTGGCTTTATTTTACCTCTGTCCTTTTGGGGAAGAAGGTGAGGGGAATCAGTCCATTGATGGGACCTTTAGCTCATACAGCTATGTTACTGGAATCCTCAATTCCAGTAGCTTGCTAAGGAACTGGAGATGCCACTTCATCTCCTCATAGGTGAATTACTAAAATACCATCTGAAGGGTAGATGGGCTTTCTGAAGAGAGCAGGAAGTTCTTCACTCTGAACAGCGACTTTCTGCAGTGCTAGCTTTGCTTGTGTGTGCTTGTCCCTGCCGTTGGAGTCTTCTAATGCAAGATGCAGGAATTGCTATGCCCATAAAAGTGTTTACTGTTAGATGTGATCCAGACAAAATTGAGAACTAGCAGTGGCTAGCACCAAATATTAATGTTCTGAAAGCTTGGACTTGATCTGATGGTGTGGTTTGCTCCCTCTCATACAAGCCTCAGTTTCACTCTCTGAGGTGCATGCACTGAACCCAAAAGTTGGGTCTGAGACTGCTCTGATTTTCTATTTCAAGCCACTGCATGGTTGAAGAGAACGTCACACAGTCTTAAGATTGCTTGAATGAGGAGGTCACTACATTGCGTCCACCTCATCAATTGGGGAAGCAATTTCCGAGGATTGGAGGGCTAGGCTTCAGGAGTGGGTTTGTCTGTGATCCCTCACAGCGTCACTGTCCGCACGGTGAGTCACTGGTAATGCCCGAGTTCTTATTTTTAGTCCTGTTGCTGCCATCAGGCTGAAACCATTGGCTGGTAAGAGACTTAAGCGAGGAGATAAACACATTAATCTCCCTAGGCCTTCCCTCTCAGCTGCTGCCTCTGTGCCTTTGCGTATCTCAAGATGTAGGTTTCCTGGAGCATGAGGCAGAACCATGTCCCCTCTGAACCCTGGTGGCCTGTCATGCAAACCTGTTGAGGATGCAGCGCTGGCACCGGGAGGAGCGCCCTCCAGCGTGGGCCTGCATGTGGGCAGCGGCCTTTGACTGACTGGAGGCCAGCTGGGCAGCCTTGGCACCTTGGCCATCAAGGCACTTCAGGGAACATCCATTCTTTTCTTGGGTCCTATCACCACACCACCTTTCCCTCCGTTCCCTGGGGAAGACTTCTGAAACACATGATTATTTTGTGTAAGCTTTCTGTAGCAGTTGAGAAAGTCTGTCTCCTTTGGTGAGCTTTTACAGTTTTGTGTGGAATTGTTGGACAAGGTCACTGGTCCCTCTCAGTTGTAATTGTGGGGTGCAATAACTGTCTGTGCATTCACTCGTAGGCTTCCTTTTCCAGTTGCTTTCCTGGCATGGCAAGGTGGTGGATATGAGAGTGCTGGTGAGTGCTTGTTAGCCCAGTAGCAGGCTGGTGGTGGTGCAGGCTGAATAGGGTGGGGTTTTTTCTGCCTCTTCCTTCTCATGCCCTCTTTCCCAGATACCTCTGATTCTGCAAAATGAAAGATTTAGCAGATCCGAGGATTACAGCTCTGTTTTCTGGGCTTTTTCTGTTAGCATGTGTGTCTCCAGCTTCAGGGAGACTTTTGTACAGTTTACTGTATATGAATTCTAAGGGAAGCACAGAGTATGTTCAGCTGTTCTTTACTTTTG
Source organism: Ceyx melanurus (assembly GCA_024611195.1). NCBI lineage: Eukaryota > Metazoa > Chordata > Aves > Coraciiformes > Alcedinidae > Ceyx > Ceyx melanurus. The sequence goes on along the minus strand of JANHGL010017835.1, from coordinate 13,296 downwards.
TTAACAGGATAGGTTATGTTTTACATTATGTATTCTGAGTGTTTTGCTTGTGGAAGAGCAATGAAGGAAAGACAATCAGCTGGTGGGATTTGCTTCTCTTCACCTGAGCCCTCGTGGACCTCGTTGTTCCAGAAGTCCCAAAACACATATCCAAAGCTGGTAGCATTGTGTATGGCAGATCTGCTTCTCCCTTTCCTTGGCACAGTGGCCTCAGGTAGCCAGCTGTAGCTCGTAATTTGAGCAAGGCTCAGACTCCCAAGCTCCTGGCAGCATGCTGGTGATAAAACAAGCCCATGCTTGACTCAGATGGAGTCCAGACCTGTTGATCATGGCTCAGTTAGTGTCATTCTCTTGACCTTCTTGGTCCAAGTCTTCTTCAGTTCTGTGCCCTCATATTTGTTCCCACATGTGTCTTTGAGGGTGGCCCAATCTTTAAAAAATTCAGAAATAGATTTTTGAAAACCCTTTTTTCTCTCCAATATCTGACATTTGTAGGGGAATGGATAATGTCCTGGTTGTTTGAGGCCTCCTGTTTTTCTTTGAAGGCACTTCTGACTGCCAGATCTGGAAGAATGTTAACTCGTCCTAGGGATTGAGCATGCTCAAGTGGGTAGTGGAGACATAAGTTGAACCAGGTAACTACCAGTATTGTCTCATCTGCTGGGTAATGTGATGTAAAAAGGCAGCTGAAGGGGATGACCACAGTTTTTAATGTGAAGCTGGTGCTGCCAGCATGCTGAGATGGGGGACCAGCCCTGTGGGTTAGTCCCTTGTGAGTTTACCTGGATCTTCTTTGGAGGCTCTAAAACTTATGCCAAGCTGGCTCCTGTTTGTTGCCTCCCCTGTAGTGCTAGTTTTGAAATGCAGACCTAGTGTGTGAGAGCAGGGCACCTGTGGATGCCAGTAATGTTCAGAGACCACCATAATGGAACCACTGTGTGTGTTAGTAAATCTCTGCAACCATTGAGCTGGTGTTTGATGCTGCTTGCTCACTGCACTGGAAATAGAATTGACTGTGGTCAGTAAAGTGATGAGATATAAAGTGTAATTACTTCACTCATATGTGAGTGCCCAGAACTGCTCTTTGTGTGTCCCTCCTTTTTCTTAGCTTTGTAGTAATATCATTATTACCATTTTAATAATAGTTATTATAGCTATTACTACTACTGTAAAACTTGTCTCTGGATGTTTTCAGTGTTTGAGTGGAAAGATGCACAGGGTAGGACAAATTAAGTGTAATTAGAAATCTTTCACTGTGCATCTGTAAGTTTTCCCTTGTTCTCTCCAGTCCTCTTATCTCAGTCTGTATACAAGTACTGTGTGAAGCTGATGAAGAAGCAACTTGGTGTCTGCTGGCAGTATAGCAGAAGGTGTGATTGCAGCATGAAGGACATACTTTGCTAACTTTATTCTCAGTAGTGCAGAGATAACAGCATTCAAGACACAGTGATGTGGATTTTGTTGTGGGCCAGCAACTCAGGCACATATGTAGGTCCTCAGCAGGCCTGTACAATTTGTGTTCAAGTCTGTGACTCCTGCTATTACTACTTCTGCTTATGAGTATAGTGCTAACGTGGATATGTCTACTCATGCTGTGATTAAACCTTTGATTGCAGGATAGACATCTTCATAAAGCTTTGAGGCTCTTTTGCAAGGGCAGAAGGTTCACAGCAGGAAAAATATCAGAAGCTGGGTGTCTTGTCTCCTGCTTGCGAGTGCCAGCTCCAGAGGAAATTGTTAGGCAGTTTGCTTATCACTTCAGTTTTATTCCAGCTTCTGCTCTGCTGCTGCACTTTTACAGTCTTGGCTTCCCAGAGAGCAGCTGCTTATGGTATCCCCTTGCACAGGGGCTTGTTAACTAATGTCCAGCTTCCTGGAACTTTTCCAGCCCCTAACCCTATGGTGGAAAACCTGTGTGGATGCTTGAGTCCTTAAAGGCAACAGCTTGTGTATAGTACTGGATGCACTGTTGTCGTATCCTAGGGAAGGGTGATTTCTATTCTCTTACTGGGACTTCCATGGCTTCGGAAAGGTGAAAAAGTGATCTAAAAACCAGCAAGTGACTGAAACACCCGGTAACCCATGTGTGCTGTAACATGCTTTGCTTCACTCCTCCATGCACCTTTCCTGCCAAAAGAATGGAAATATAGCTGTGGCAGTTGCATTCCTAACCATAGTTGCATACTGTGGAAAACTCTGGGAGCTGTTACCTATGTTGAAGTCCCATCAGTTGAGTTGTGGTTTATCTGGAAGATATAGCTTTTAAGTGGCCTTGATTTTAATTTATTTTTTCTCCAAAGCTTCAGAAGAAAATGTTCTTGGGAAGGTCATTCTGCTCTGCCCTGTGCATGTGTCAGCCTTGCAGCTCCCCAGGACAGATGCCTGTGGTGCTGCAGAAGACAGAGAACTGTGGGGACAACAGGGCTGAACCTAAGGCTACCTTTGGTCTGATTCTTGGAATTAAATGATGGATACCTGCTGCATTCCTGTGTGTTCCAGTTGATAGTGGACAGGTGTTGACAGCTGCCTTTTGCTGATGCTTCGGTCTTGTCTCAAGGCTCACCAACAATGCTGGCTGTGATCAATGCTGTGATGGCCATGCAGAAGTTGTCCTCTTGTCCCTATCAGAGACCTTCCCTTGCCATCTGGACCCATGTCAGCTATATACTTCCCAAAGTTTGCTGAGCAAGTGTAAGAGTCTTTACTCATGTGCACCTGGAACTTCTCCAGCTTTAGATGTATTGAGCTGTTCTGAATCATAAGGTTGTTCATTCCCTTGCTTTGGACAATCACCATGGATTTATTCTAGGTTGCCCTTAGCATCTCTTCTGAGGTTCTCTGAAGCTGGATATTGGACAGTGAAGACAGTTTATCCTTGCTAGGTATGATGCAACTTTACTGTGTTTATAGTGTGGTTAAGTCATGACTGAAAATCCTTGCTGACCTGTTCTGCAGGGCTTGTGCAGTTTCTCTTTCTGAATTAGACAGAGTCTTTCACCCAGGAGTAGAAAGTTTATATGGAAACAGATTACCAAGCCACCTTCTGTAGTTCCTCTGCAATAGCCTTAGCTTCATTTGAGCTGTTGCTTCTGTTGGTCATTAGAGTGAAACCCTGTCTCTCGTGGTACAGTTCCCTCTCCCTTTTCCCCAAGCACACATCCACAGATGTCCATCCTCCTCTTTGAGCATTCAGTTTTACAGTGTTCCTGCTGTCCTGCCAGACCCAACTCTGTCTGTGCTGCCTATATTGTCCTTCTTTTAATTTGTTGTTTACAACTAGCATGTGGTGTTCTGGAACCTTGTTTCCCACTGGTGCAGTGGTGGTGGTTCTGTCTGTGCTTCTGTGAAGCTGTGTTGTGGGACAGGATGGTGTTTCTGAATGAGGCTGCAGCCAGAAGGGAGTTAGCCTCTGACGTATGGATGATGGGATGGTGAACACACAACATCACTGATGGCACATGGGAATAGGTTAAGAAGGTCAGGATAGCAAAGCAGCATCTGCGTAATCCCTTTGCTATTTTGTGTGAAGATGAATGAGTGGCTGGGCAGGAGGAGGAGGCAGGAAAATCACTGTTAGCAGGGCAGACGTGAGTGTGATTACACGTCTGATTTGTTCTATTTTTTTTTAACAGGAGTGAATAGATTTGTAGGACAGTAGCAGTAAAACATGAATTAAGCTGTCTGCCCTCTTCTCAGGGGTTTGAGAAGTTCCCAGAATTTCTGAGATGAACAGGAGGCAGATTCCCTGTAATTCAGAAGCTCTTGAAGAGTGGATAACAGCTCAGGATTTGAAAGGGCAGTGTATTTACTCTGGGACAAGTCTTGCATTCCCCAGCCTGCCTGACCCTCCAGCTCCCTAGCATGTGAACCTCTCTGCAGGTGCCAGCAGAAACACAGCCACTGCGGTTCCTTGGTGCTCTCTCCATACTGAGGGGCAGGTCCTGCTTGGCACAGCCTTTCCCAGTTGCTGTGGCCAGCACCCAGGGAGGAGGTGTGTGGGAAGAGACCGTTTGTGCTCAGGGAGCCAGGCCATGTGCAGAAGGACACTGTAGTTCAGACGCTTCAGTCTGCCCTGACTAGAGGAGGGTGCCTGTGTATTTTAGGCTTTCTGCAGCATGCTGCAACTTTAGGGAGGAGTGGCTGCCTTCGCAATACCTTCTGAATTGCTGGCCCTGCACTCTTTTCTTCCTTTGTGGATGCGCTTTCCCATGAGCAGTGACAGCTCCTAGAGAAGCTGCAGCCTCAGTATTTTCCTGCGTCTTCCTCCCCCCCCTTGAGCTGGCGGTGCTGTCTTGATGTGTATTTACCAGAGCGAGCCCCAAGAGGTGGTGTAGGCCAGTACTAACTGGAAGGATCTGTTTGCCACCTGCAGCTTTCCCAGTCGGTGTGTGGCGGGGAGCAGGAGGCAGCTCCTGGGCGGAGGGACGAGCACGTGTTCCACAGCGAAGCGCGCGGGGCTGCGCTTTCGGGCGCAGAGGCCTTGTCTCCCCTGGAAGGCTGTGAGACAGAGCCCTCCTCTGCTCCCTCTGGAACAAAACCAGTGAATGACTAATGCACTCTTTGTAAATACAAGTTATCCTATCAGTGACTAATGAAGGCTTTAGGCTTTTTCTTCCCCCCCCTTTCCCCGCCTTTCTCACTCAGAGCAAGGCTGCTGATGGGATCTCTTTCCCCTTGTCCTGTTTTGCTCCTATCAGTGGTGTAGTGGGGGCTGCTGTCCTTTCACAAAAGGCAGCTTATTGCCCCTTTTACTTATGTGAAACTTAATTCTAGATGGTAAATTGCTTATTCATTTTTGTTTGGGTCATGGTATGCTCCTAAAGCAGCCTTGCATGCCGTAGGTTGATCTTTGCTTCTCGAAGTGGATCCTGGGTGGTGTTCACAATACAGGAGTATCAAACTTTGCTGTAACTGTGTTGATAAACCCTTTGACATCATGCCATTAGTCCTGTACATCTGGATTGTGCTCAGATGCCCGCTCCTGATTGTCTGCCTGGTCCTTGCAAAGGGGCATCCCATTTTTCTCTTGGCACTCTACCAACAAACAGCTTCCAGCTTGCAGGTTAGGAAGCTTGTGGGTTTGCTAAAAGCTCTTGGAGAAAGCTTATTGTTCTAGTGCCACGCTGTCTGGCTCTTGCAGATACACACATTATGCTAGCAAGTTACCCAAAAGAACCAGAAATAATATTCACCAAGATGAATATGGAGATACTACTCCTAATGTTTAGTAAGTGTGCTATTAAAAGTATGACTTGTAATTCAGTGGACAGGTTAGTTTTAGATGGAAGTTGTATATCAAATAGAAAAATTGTAACACAAAAGTTCCCTGAACCCCAGCTCTGGAATTGCTTTCACGACCTCAAAGGTTATTTATCATCAGAGACAGATCCATGAAGGACATGAACAAGACTGCTCTTAGTGCTGTCTTGCATTTGACAAGCAGATTCCACAAAAGCCTGTCTGAGTTTGTCACATTGACCTTCTCTGAAAAGAAATCTGGAAAACTGCCTATTTTCAGGGCAGCAAGGGCAGGAAAGGGTGTCTTACTGCCATCCAATACTGTTCTTCCAGCTCTACCTTGTGAACATCCTGGAGGGAGCAGAAGAGAGCAGTGCTCTGTGAGCCTGTGTGTCCTCTTTGGCTGCTGCTCCCATTCTGCCCTTCCCCCAGCCAGATCATGACCTGTTCTCTTAGGTTGCTCTTCCTGCCTGTCCTGGTATGACACCAGGTCTTCATTGCAGCCTTTCCCCACCCCCTCTTTATTAAATCCAGCTTATAGCTGGCTGTAATTGCTACTCTTGTGGCAAGGTGGCTGCTTGCTTTTGTCTGCACTTGCACTCACAGGTCTCCTGGGTACTTGCAGAAGTGGTGATAGCCAAGTGCTGTGTGTCTGCCAGACCTCCACAGGTCATCAGCAGTGACAGCTGTTTTTTGGGTACCTTCTGAATTAAGATTTATATGAAGTTATTTGCTGACTTTACTATAAAAAGCAAAGTATGCATTTTCTCCTATAGACCTCTTCAGTTTTTTGTTTATGTTTCAAAATGAAAAATTGTTTTATCTAAAAGCACGAATCTATTAGTTAAAACGTGAAGTAAGGAAGAAGTCCACAAGTATGGTGAGATGGGAGGAGTGTAAGAGGGCAACTTGAGCTATAAAAGCAAGAAATCTATGCTGGGCATTACATCAAACTCTGGCCACTCTAAGGAAACATATTTGCTGTTTAAAACCTAGCATAATTGCTAGCACCAGTGCAGCATCAAGCTGTTCCTCCTAAAAATGTTTGTTCTTCTGAAGAATAGGGACCACTGCTCTGTTCCACAAAGACTCAACAATCCTAGAGACTTCTTCCTCCCAGAGACCATTTACCTTTGAGTTCCTGGGCTCCCTCACAGCTCAGTGAGCAATCTCATGCCCCAGGTCCCAGAGTTTAGCTAAAGAAATGCCACTTTCAGATATGACAAAGGGTGATCGATTGCCCAAGCGGGACCTGAGCCTGTTGATATAAATCTGGCTGCAGCACAGATGTATAAACACTGGGGCACGTGACGTATGTTCTGTGCTCAGGAACCAGATGCTCAGGGAAGTTAAGCAGAGATTACACTAGAGGGGTATTGGATGGACCAAGTTGACCGATAGAAGGAAATAAGGGAGCCTTCCTGGGTCTCCCAGGTGCACTCATTGATTTGTCTGTTGCCATGTTTCTGTGGGATGTTTTGGAGTGCTGTCCTCTGCCTGCCTCTTTCTTTTACGGCAGGGATTTGCTGTGTTTCAGGATACCTTTGCCAGAGCTGGATAGCAGACAGGCCTTTTTAAGGCAGGACATCTTTGCATTTTCAGGAGACTTCAGAGGCCTATCTTGGGCTGGCCTGGCTTTGGCACGTGGGCATCGCTAGCTAGATGGTAGCTTGGACTGGGTAGCAGCTTTGGGTGCTTCAGGAAAATCTGTGGCTGGAGTACTCATCTGGACACTGGACAGAGTGCTCTCATGACTAACCTAGTCAATTTGCTTTGCTTGTTATAGGGTAGGGCAGGGCAGCACTTCATGTCTGGCCAATTCTTTCATTCAGATTCTCTTGCTCTGTTGCTCAGTGTGGATTGTGTTGGTCTGCAGGTTGCAGAAATTATCATCTCTTTCCTCTTCACGTGTTAGTATTGTAGTAAATGAGTTCAGATATGCTTGTTTTGGCTGCACTTTCCTTAAGGAAACATGAAATCAAAGCAGTCAAGCAATTCTGCCTGTCAGGGAGGCTGTATAAAGAGTGTACAAGTGATTCAAACTGTTGACCTTGCCTCAATATTTAGTTCTGTCAGTGACCCTTTATGAAGCTATTGCATGTTCATAGACTTGGTAAGATTTGCTGTTACCATAACATTGATTGAGACAGGTGCCCTGTGCAGCATCTTACTTTCTGCCTATTTCTATGCCTATTCCTTGCTTTTATGTGACATTTCATGTCTTAAGAATCATAGATTAGGAAGGTTTGCAGGTGCATCTTAAATAATGTGGGATTTTTTTTTGTTGGTAGGGAATGAGAAAGCCTGTGTAAGATATGTCTTCAGGCCAGAGGAATAGATGGATGAGGCAAAGGAGAAGCTGTTCTTTTATCTCTTTGTATTCCCTGAACTACTTATGGTAATAGTTTGGAGGAAAAGCCAGTCTTATCCTGGGCAATTATGAATGAGAACAACCATGTTTTACCCATGGTCCTGTGTGTTTTGTCATTTCATGACCAAGAGTCATGGAGGAAGTTTTCAGAGCCCTGTGGCACAGAAAATGGAATTTACAAATAGCAAAATTTAACATCATTAGCCTAGAACAGAGTTTGTGGCCTGCCTGTTTCCTTTTGGGGTGAATATCACCTAGCCAGCTTCTGGTGTTAAGTCCTCAGCATCCTATGTGTGTGCCATCATTGCAGATGCAGAAAAGGGAAACTCTCTGGTCCTTTGTGTTTTTTCCTTTTCTTTCCCTGTTCCTTCTGGCATGTTTATACATCTAAGGAACTGGAGGAAAGAAACCTGTCACATACTCAGTGGGTGAGGATAGTTAAAACTTTAATAGCTCTTCGTAGGGATTGTATTAGGCACTACAGGACTTACTTAAAGCCCTCTGTTCTTAAAGCACTGAATGGCTTCACTGGGATTTGCAGCTGTGGTGCCCTCAGTATTACAGCACTTGAGGCTTGCTTTTGTGCTGTAGAGTTCTAACTAGCTGGAATGTCCTAAACCAGTTCCCTGTCCTTGATGTATCTGTAGGGAAGATGTTACATGCATGGTTTAGACTTATATGATTAGCTTTTAATTGTGATGTGTTTGTGCTTTGGGTAGTTAGCAGGCTCATGGCTGCCTTCGTCCTAAACTTAAGCACAAGAGGTAAGGCAGTTGTGATGTGATCTGTCAGAACTAGTTGCTTGGATGGTACAAGTGAGCAGACAGCTCTGTAAACAAACTAATGCCAGTACAGGCTTGAGGAGCAATTTGCTACGGAGTGTCTTCATGACTAATTTTATTATTTATTTGCTTTCACTTTGGTTTTTGTTTGCTTTCTTTTTCCTCATCTAAAAGGGGGAGCTTCATATTGCATCCTCACCTGCCTGAGGTCCCAGCCTGTGAGAGGGTACTTCTGAAAGGAGGAGCAAGAATAAGAAGAGATGTAGAAGTATGTCAGACCCACATGGGAACCTCAGGGACGTAATGGTCGTTGTGACTACCTGTCCTGCTTGCACACTTGCACAGAGATGTAGTTGTTCAGTGTGGGCTGTGTGCCCACCAGAAGATGAGCAGCAGGGATGCTGTGGGCTTAAGAGTTGGTTTGTAGCACCCATCATCGGCTGGCAGCAGCATTTATCTAGGCCAGCAGGGATGCAGGGAGTGACTCACTCAAGGATTCATGTGCTCTCCCCCTCTGCTCCCCCCGCTGCAGCTGTAGCTTGGTCATCAGCCATTTGGGAACTAGCAGCTTTATTTGGTCCCTGTTTGCAGCGGGCACTTTCTGTTAAGGCTGTTAATTTTATCAACTGCCTTGGAAGCTCCACTGACTTCAGAGAAGACTTAAAATTGCCTTTTCTGCCTTTCTTTTCCTTCCCTGCTCATAAGGCTGCCACCCAAACAGCTGATCTGGCACTGGACTCGGCTGAGGAGGTGAGAACAAGCAGATGGGCCGGAGGCAGACACTTCCTAAGCTGATCAGCCAACAGCATGGTCACTGTTTTGGATGGTGGCTGATGTTGTTAGGCTGCATGCCCTCTCCCAGCGCCACTTTGGCTGTGGTGACTCAAAGGTCTGGTGGCTTTGCTCCAGCTGAACAGAGAAGCACGTTTCATGGGGTGGTGGCAGAACTAATGTGGGGACAGCGTGAAGTGCAGGAAATTCTTTAAATAATTGTAAAATGGAAAACTGATTACTTGATGAGCACAGCAGTTGGCAAACTCACCAGAGGTTACCAGGCTTACTTTCTGTTGAACTGTGGGTGACAGAGTCACTTAATGCTCCAGGCTGCTGCTGAGGGTTATGGCCTGTGAAAGAGAGCAGCCTGCCCTGAGACACCAGCGTGCTGTCATTTGCTCCCTTTCGCCAAAGCCAGCAAATCTCATCTCCAAGCTGGGCTTTCTCTTCTCACGTGATCCCATTTTCTTTGTGCTGTTTTTTATTTGGTGGGTGCTCTGTTCTTCCAGTGCTCCCTACCTTTTCTTTGGCTTCCTTCTGGACGCTTCTGTAGTAATTTTGTCTCCTGTTCATGGTGCTGTTAATGTTTTTTCTTCTAGAAGTATATTTTATGCTTGCATTTACTGGGGCCTTGGAGGACACACGTTCTAGTCGTTCCTGTCTGCTAGCTGCTGTCAGTTCAGGTCCTGGCCGTGTTGGATATAAGCAGCTTGAGACTCGCTGTCCCAAAGCCCTGAACAGTGCCATCTGCCCAGACACTGCCCTCCCCAGCTGGGTCACTGGACCTGGGAACCTCTTCTTGCTGCAGTGACCAGCCCTACAGCACAGTGTAATATTTATTTATTTAGGCAAAGGTCTGCTCTTCTGTTTTCCTGTGTTCCTAGCTTTCCGGTGAGCTGTGTGAACGTTGTTTTTTTCTCTGCTGGGGCTACAGCAATATCTTCACAATATACTGTGTTTAGATACCCGCAGTGCTCTCTGCCTGGCGTGCTGAAGGACTGCTGTGTTTGGATATGCTGCTTGGCAGAAGATCTGAAAAAGAGGAAAGAGGCTGAGGAAAGGGCAGGGATCACTTCTGCTAGCATTCACCTTGAAAAGGAGGTGGCAGTTTTGATGCTAGGATGAACAGGGTCCCAAGTGGTGTCTGGCTGGACTGGCTGTCTAGGTAGAGGTGGCAAAAAAGGAAGCTTAAGGAGCCTTGTTTTTGCCATGCTGTCTGCTGGGAATGGTGGCTGCTGGGGAGCTTCTTTCAACAGGGTGTGCTGCAGTCTGGATCTCACCTTTGTGCTCCACAGAGCTTGCATGGGAATGTGGAGGCTTCTCAGGTACTGGCCAAAGGAGACCATGCTCTATTTTTCGTATGTGAAATTCAACTTGCATGTGTCAAAGTAATGCAGGGCAGAAGGACTCTTAGATCAGAGCGGAGGCTGTCTGGTGCATAGCAAGGGAAAAGCTTTCTCTGCCTTTATTCCTGCTTTGCATGTTGTGTAGAAAAAGACATATTGGCTCAGCTTCTTCAACACCATCCTATTAAAACCCACTCTTGAGGAAGTTACTTTATTAACTATTTCTTTGTTTTATTTCTCCTTCTGACACACACCTTTGCTTTCTTTTTTTTAAATTTTATTTGCTTGAGGTAGGCAGCAATTTACAGATCTGCATGCTTCAGGATAACATGAGAGCTACAGTTTCAACCCCTTCTCCTCAGTCATTCTCAATCAGTATTTAGGGTGAACTTTATCAATGAGCATTGCTGTTCTGGAATGTTGTTTGTTAATCAGCAAATCTGGCTATCTCTTGAGATTAGCAAAGTATCTGCTTTCTTGATACGGTGCTGTGGAATTCAGTGCCAAAACGTACCACATAATTTAAAACCAAGGATTGCAAAAGAGTTGGAACTGGGGAGAAGCTGTAGATGGCCTTGAAATTAGTATTACAGTAATGTAGCAGCATTGAATGCCCCCAGGCAAACAAGATCTAAACTGATACAGCCAGGGGCATTAAACATTCATCAAAACAAGAAAAAAAACCATCCCAACACTTAGCCAGAGAATAAATAAAAAATACAGAGTAACAACTGCTTTTAAAAAAAATAAAAATAAAAAAAATGCAAGTCAAGTGCCTCTTTCCCTGAAAATCTGAAAGCAGGCATGGGGATGGGGCAGGGTGACCACTTTAAATATGTTGTACTTGCCAGACTGGCCAAATCTGGAACTTGCACATGATGAAAGCTGCTTTCAGGCTGTGTTCTTGTCAAGCACAGCATAAGGTTTGTTGTGTGGCAGTTCCACAAAATAGGCTAAATGGTGTGTGGGGGGGTTGTATTTTATTTTTTTTTCCCCCCTTCTGAATGCTGGACCTGTAATAAAAATCCTTTAGGTCCTAGTATGGCATTAAGGTAGGGTTTCATGCTTCTCAGAGTGAGATATGCTGAGGTATCACAGCAGTGGTAATGCTGCCCTATCAATTTTTGCTTTGAGACACTACTCAACATCTATTCATTTTGAACTGCATTGTTTCTCTCTTCATTTCTCTTTCTGCAGAAGGATGAAAAATGTGGTAGTGAGAGGATCAAATTCCAGAGATCTGAGGTTTTTTCACAGGTTTATCACTGACATGGTCTCTTGTTTCAGTTCTTTGGTTTTTCTCCATCTCTTTCAAGAAAAACCCTTGTGCTCAGGGCTGTTTAGGCTGCATGATAAGTGTTTGCTGCGCACCTAGAGATTTTCTTGACAAAAGATGCTATGGAAATATTTGTTCTTCTGTGAGAATTTTCTGTTTGTTTTCTATCTTTTTTTTTCCTCCTGTGTTTGTCTTCTAGAAAGTTGCCAGAATTTCTAATTTCCAAAAATCTCTGCTTGTGGTCTGCAAGTCTAGGGACAATTGAAGAGAGCTCTGCAAAGTGCACCCAAGAAAAACATTATTGCACAGCTCTGTATGAGCTAAGAGACACCACTGTGTGTGTTGTCCTGTCCATCTCACTGCAGGAACTGTGTGAAGCCCCTCTGAAATTTATACTGGATGTTTATTTCAAAAATCATCCCTTCTAAATCCCTGTGAAAGTGCATTGGGGTGCTGTTTATTAAAACAGATGTGCTACAGACAGCCTCTGTGATCTGAAACTCTCCTCCTATAGACTCTTTAACAGAACCCCCTGTAGTTACATGTGTATGGAAGTTACCATTGCAACTGCAGCCTCCTGCCTCTTGATCCTCTAACCCACAACTTCCACCTTTCTCTGTGTGTGGGAGCCCAGAAGTGCTGTCTGTAAAACTGCCCCAGACCTCGAGCTCAGAGCATCAGATCCGAGTTGCCATGCCAGGACATCAGATGTCGTTTGCAGTGAAGCATTCCTTGGGGCTTTCATGCTTCCAGAGGGTTAGGAGGAACCACCCTGGAGCAGCAGAGCTCCTTCCCTCTGCCCTACCTTTAATACTGTTGGGTTTGTGTTTTTTTTTTTAAGTTCTCCTGCCACTGTTTTTCCACGACCTGTCACTGTCTTATAGCAGAGATCACCTCCTTGTGCATAAGCCTTCAGGTGGCCAGCGGGGTGCAAGGCTGGTGTCACCTCTTCTCTGACTACAAGGTTGGCTGTAGTCACGGGAAATGCTGGACTCTCCTGTTGTGCATTTGCTCCAGGTCTGCTGTGAGAGCATCTGCGGGAAGGGGCTGGTGGTGAAGGAGGGGTGTGGGGAGAGATTCTGCTTTTGGTCTCAGTGAAGTTCCTGGTAAACTGGGCACATGGAACAAAAAATACATCAGCTCCCCTCCCCCATGCACTAGAGTGTTTTTGGCTCTGCACCGAAACTAGCAGCTGAGCACGTGATTTACTTGTAAAATGCAGTTTTCCAAAAAAACCTGGTGCCTTTGCAGATGGGAAATGAGGGATGGGAGGGCTGGACGGGGGCTGCTCCGTGTGCAGCTGGGGGCTGCTGGGGAAGGGAAGGCCTGCGTCTCCCTCCTAAGTTGCAGGAAGCTGGGGGGGATGTGATGCTGAGGGACATGGGCTTGGGGGAACATGTGCTGCAGGATGTGGGACCACAGAGGCAAGTGTGAGCTGCAGGAGGCAAAATGAAGGGGAACGTGCTGAACCGCAGGCCTGCTGGGGGAAGGAGGTGGGGGTGCTGCATG
>JANHGL010017834.1:14281-78807 GCA_024611195.1 Ceyx melanurus | reverse complement strand
AGAATAAATAATAAAAAATTACTCAGACTGAAACAAAATATTTTTATTAAAATTACCATTTCATCCAAATTGCTTTCTAAACATTTGGTTTGATCTTCAGAATCATTTGCATGGGTATATATTTCCTTGTCTGCTCTTCTAGCTATAAACTGTAATTTTCCACAAGAATACTTGAATGTCAGTTTTTTGAGGAGGTCATCTAGGGAAATGATATTGAGGACAGTCTGTTTATTATAACTTTGGTCTGAATATGGGTTTATCGACAGTGGAAATACTAGATTGAAGAGGGCACAGAATGTTAATCGGCTGTGCTTAATCCCTGGCCTTTATCATTGGAATCTGTGGACCCTGAAGGAGGCTGCTAACTGCTATTATAACTGGGGGGAAAAAACCCCAACACAATTAAAAAAAAGGAAAAAAAAAAGTGCCCCTTAATTTGTATATTTTTCATTATAAACTTCAAAACTGTATTAATACCAAGGGAAGAAAAAAAAAAGCATAAATCTTTTAAGAAATTAAGAATCAAAGATTTCTTGTTAACATATTTGTAGTTTTGATTCTTTTTCAAAATCTTTATTTTTTTTTAAGTAAAGTATGATTTGTGTAATTCATATATGAAAATAGTTTTACTTCTGGTTTCTGAAGTATTTTAAAATGCAAATTAATTAAATTATATTTTAAAAAATATTTACATCTGTTTTAAACATGTAGGAGTGAGGATTTTTTTGATAGATTATAATGTTTGAAGAGTTTCATATCAGAAATAAACTGACCCCAGTTAAATAACTTTTTAGCAGTGGAGACAAAATTGTTTTCCAGTGTGAACGATAAACTCCCTATTGTGTCAGAGTGCCTCAAGCCAATTCTCACACTGATAGGGTCCAAAATATTCCCTCCTACTAATGCAGAGATGTTTTAGCATCTGTGAGAAGGAAGGTGGCATATGTCTGGTACCAGCATAAAGCTGTGGGTAATCCCCGCCCAGTTTCACTCGCTCGCTTCCAACACTCTCTAATACCTCCTGACACCAAAAAAAACCAACCCAGATTCTAATCTAGACAAAATAAAGTTCTTAAATCCTTAGAGCTAAATGTAGCTTTGCTGCTGGTTTCAGAATGCTGTCCTTCTCTCCAGGAGCTGCCCATTCCACAGCACTTCACAGCATTGCACCCAAATGACCTTTTGGGGTGTTGCTATTCAGGGAAGCCTAGAGAGGAGACAGCGTTCAGTGTGACAGTACCCAATCTGAACAGGACTGTTGGCACAGTTTTCTAAAGTCTCATCATTGCCTTGGAGTGAGAAACATGCTAGAATGGGGAGATTTTTTAAAATCACAATGAATTCATGCTTATTCTGCAAAGACCAGTTAACGTTACCGTTCTTTTAGTCACAGAACAGTGTCCTTGGAGTTGTAGAGGCCATGCCATTTGGCTCAGTAACAACAGAAACAGTCTTCAGTCATCACTTGTCTCTTCGGGGTGTTTTGGGTTTTTTTGGTGTGTTTTGGGGTTTGGTTGTTTCTTTTTATTAAACATATATATATATATTTTAAGTACTTTTCCCCTGCACTCCTGCAAAACATCTTTGTATGCTGTTGCTTTTCACTGTGTGTCTTCATGCTTTCTGGCAAAACAGGTCTGCCTCTCTCCTGGGGCAGGTCCTCGACAGACTTCTTAGTGAGTAGTGTGGAATATGTTCAGATCCTAGCCGTGTCATGGCTATACCATCTGTATTAGCTCTGATTTCATATTAAGGCTTTGTGATCTCACTGCTCTTCCTTCGGGTTTTGGTTTTGTTGTTGTTGTTTTCATAGATCATGAGGTTGTGAAAGTCTCTTTCCATGCATATTTGGTTCAGTTTACTGAGCGTGTTAATTGAGACTTCAGACAAAACTGATGCTAGCTGAGTAGCTCAACTAACTCTCAAGACTCACGAATCAGTCCCCATCTGTGGAAATACTTAAAGGAATTGTCCTTCCACCAATGTGGTAGTCATAGGTACTGGGAGAACCAGGCACATCTGCAATTTTGTTCTACAACTGTTTAGGTATTTACAAAGTTAAAACACTTTTGAAACAATGATCATTATTTGCTTCTCAGAATTCCTCCCCAAAAAATGATATGAAGACAGAATAACTTTTTTTTTGGCACAGTACTTTCATTTGTCATCCTTTTTAAAGTGAAAGAATATCTGCAGTGTTCAATTATTTACATCAGTGCTTCATGCTTATGATTACAGAAAATTCTCAGAATGGGATATCAGTTACATATTCTCATTTGGTGATAGTTTTAGTTGAATGTATTAATTGGTATCTGAATAGCAAGACCAAAAAAAAAATAAAGAACTCGTATTTAATTTGTATTTGTGATATTATCATCATCTGAGGGAATATGGATGAATTTATATTCTTAGAGTTTAGGGCTTGTTTAATCTGGATGTTGCTCCTGGTACCCAACAAGACCAACAATAAGGAATAATTGTTATAAAACTGTGAAAATGAACTAATGCTTACAGCTATCTGGTACTGATGTGTTAAAAATCCATTATAGAAATGTTATAATAAAAGGAAAAATTGTCTTTTACAGTTCTTGCTGTAGGCAAACTTATAGTGAAGAGTAAATTTAGTTGCAATTCTAAGTCAAATTCCTATGCTATATATAGGGAGTTTTAGTCACAAATAGAATTTCTGGTGCCTCATTCCAAAATGTTTATTATTGCTGGGTTGGTGTTAAATGGATTTTTAATTGACAGGGTGTGACATATTTAATCTAACGGAGAGAAATTACTCTGTGCTGACTCAAATGACTACCCGATTAATCACTGGTAATGTTTACAAGCCATCGTACTGGAAATCATGGAAACATTGTCTGATTTATTAAATACACAGGAAGGCAAATGAAAACCCAATCCAAATAGATACATTTCATCCTTTTACAAATAAATTAGGTTCTAATTATGGGCTTTTTATGTGGTATTTTTACTGTGGCTATGAAATTTCATATGAAATTTCTGCATTTGTAACACTGCCCCAATGGTTGTGCTTTTGTTTGCTCCTCATACTTTATTCAGCCAGCAGAGGGGGCACAAGTTACCAGCAAGTTAATTTTTTCTCTCTCTCAACACCATTGATGAGTGCCACAAATTGTGCTGTGGATAGGGTAGTAAAACATGCAAACAGGTACTGGTTTATGCCCTTTAAACAGATAGGAAGGGGTTCTATCCACCTTTTCCAAGGTGAAAATTAATAACATTGTGAGTGTTGGGTTTATTTTTGTGTTTTGGGGAATTTATATGTGGAATAAAAAATATCCAAGGAAAACATGCATTCACACTAACAAACTTTAATGAAATGAATTTATTATTATGAAGTAATTAAAGGTTAGATGAGAAGCATGCTGAGAATGCACCAGTTTGTAATTGAAGAGCAAATATAATACTTGCTTTGAAATTGTACAAGACGTTCATTGGCAGGATTGACTCAAAACAGAGAATTTTATCTGCACAATTATGGGGAGTTAATAGAAATATTACTACATAAAAAGGAAACATTTTCTTCTTCTAAATTATAACCTCAATTTTACAGAAGCTGTTTTTTTTTTTTAATGAATGCCATTGACTCTCCAATTTCTGTATTATAATTATTCAGCAGAATCATACAAAAGGCCAAATGCATTTTACATCCTCTTACTGAACTCAGACAAAAGTGCTAAGCATGCTGAAGTTTTATCCTCACTGACAGTGCAGAGTGTTAAAAGTTGTGACTATCACCACATTGGAGTTAACAGTATAACTGTGCTATATTAAATAATCCATAATGCCAAATTGCACAAATCTGGGGGGTCTTCCCCTCCAAGATAGATTGCTTCCTTGCTTTGAAAGGACTGGTATGTTTATGGTGTTGCAGATTTAACATGCTTTTATCTTCGTTAAACAAAAGATCTGGCTCTGCCTGCAGGGAACAGGTGCACTAGGCAGAGCTGCAGTTGATGTCTAGGGTGTGTCCTTGGGAGTTCGATCACATCAGATGTTTATTGTGATGCTGTGTAAACCCATCCATATGGAATAATAGCTGTGCTTTGTCACTGACAATTACCTTGAAGCATATTTAAGTCACAGAAAATGACAGAAACAGTGTTCAGAAGAGAACAGCTTGGTATGACAGTTTCTCAGTGGGAACATTTTAATAAAACAGGTTGAAGAAAGGACTGACAGAAATAAATAGAATAACATAAGGTTTAGAAATACCAACAATTTCTAAAAATCATGCAGGGTAGTTTATTTCTTATTTTCATTATCAAAAGATTATTTATAATGACTTCAACCTTATTCCCAGAACTAAAGCATAGGAGATGGATAAATAGCAATTTTTTTGTCCTGAACTGTAAGCATTTCTAAAATAAAATAGTGAGTGCTGTTTTAACCATATTTATTTTCATCTTACTTAGTTTCACTATTCCTTATCACCATTTGTTACTGACTTTTGTCACCATCTCTTTGCTCATGTTATAAAGAAATATCTTTGCTCACTATACAACAAATACCACAAAGTAGATGAAGCTTTGGCTTCCATTTCCAGATATTTTTCATTATTTTTGAATTTATTTATTTTTTTTAATTTTAACCAAAGTTACACACAAGAAGCAGATAAAGGTGAGGAAAAATCAGCTATTTGTTGTAAATTTGTTGGATTTGCTTGTCTATATCATTTTCTTCCTCTTGTGATCTGTTTCCTACTTCGCCTCAACAGAAATAAGGTAGTTGCCATTCGTTCCTAAAACCAGAGGGTAGAAGTTTTTTCTGCAATATAAGTGGAACCAGTCTAAGGTGCAGTTTTCTTTATGAGGTGTGTAGTGAATGTGTTATTTTACCAGAAGTATTTTTTTTCCCAGTTTTATCACTCTTCTATTTCTTTTCTAAGCATTAGTTTAACTGTAAACACCAACTGATTTACCTCTAATCTCTCGATTTCTGCTACAGTTTTATTATTAAGACCTTCTTACTTTTATATGTGTGCATTATTTTCTTCTAGGCTTTGTCTTGTTCCCCTCTGTGACCCATTTACTGTCAGCACATTGCATAGTATTGTAACCTCTAAGCAAAACTCTGGAATGTCCATCTAATAGATAATTTGACTTATTTACTGATAGGGAAATTAAGCCTTGCTGTCAAAGTTTACATTCAATTCTTTACTCTCAGTCTTCAAAAATGAGTCAGAAATTAGATAGCAGATAAAATTTTCCAAGAAATAAAAGATTACAGGAAATAAGACTTAAGCTAGAAGAGGATCTTAAAGCATTGGAATACTGAAAGACTGGAAAAAACTTTGTGTTTGGGTAAGGCATATTATCTGCCAGTGTAATGTGTTTAAACTCAGAAAAGACCAGATAAATTACTGATGAATGAAAAAAAGCTGTTACTGTGATGCATAGTTAATGAGTTTCTCTCATAAAGCTTAAAAAAGCATTACTTCATAAATGGATTTGTGGAAAAAGTTTCCAGATGCAAAATAATGACTTGGACTGCTTCTGTGAGTCCTTTAATTTTCCTCATTATCTCTCAACTAATAAAGAAATTACTTCTGAGTACAATATGAAGTGTTTGCTCTAGCAGATCTGCCAGCTGGCTGTGACCTAGTTGGCATAACCCTTGTGGATAATTTTGAAATGAATACTTCTCATGACCTATAAACACCCTCCTGAGCCTGTGCTGAACGGGACAGGTGCTTGGTACGCTGGGTCCAGCACTTGGACACTGCCATGTGCATCCTCTGTGCATGGAGCTTGTTAGTGCCCTTTCAGTCATCTAACCTATGGAGAGCTTAACATGTGATGATTATTTTCACTTTCTGGTGGCTGTTAACCTTTACAGAGAGCACCTGACTTGTTTTCAGAGCTCAAGTCTTCAAAGACATTGTATTTTTTTCATGCAACTCACTTTGTGTAGAACTAATAGTTGTTTTTCTTACATAGCCCAAGAGTTGGTTATTACTATAAAACATCAACCTTCCCCCAATTCCCATCTTCTTCATACAACATTGGATTGAGTATTCCCTAGGTTGCTCTTGGATCATTTAGATGTAACCTTGATTTGATTTCAAAGTCTAAATGATTGCACTGTGGACGCGTTACCTCTCTGGTGGCAGGCACATTGTTCATCTTCCCCACAACTAAGAGTGACTGAAAAGAGTTCAGACACAATTGGGCTTGTGTAGGAGATAGCTACAGGAGTTGACCACGTGCAAATTCTATTGTGAATGCTCTGACATTTAACATAGATGTGAAAAAACATTAACGAAGGGTATTTGGCTAATATATTTTATCCTATGTTTATTGTTAGGTTAAGATACACATAATGTGAACAGCCACAGTTCAGCTAATGTGTTAAAATTTTAATAGATTCACACCCAGAGAATTTAAGTAGTTGTGAACTCTAGTAAGATGACATACAAATATATAATCGGTAATTTTATCCTAGACATATCTGAAGGTAGTGTGAACTTCAGATGAAAGAATAAAATAGCATGGCCTATTTTTATATATATATTTGTGCTGATGAGATTAGAAGGGTATCTACTTCCATGGCCATATGACTATGAATGTGGTAAATTGGAAATCACAGATAGATTGTGCCTGTGATTTGCTATGGGGTTCTTCGTGGAAATGTTGAGACCAGCATTTATTACAACTTCTGTTTATCAACACAGGATGAAATACTCCTGCAGTCTTGATATCACTCACATATAAGTTGTGATAGTTCCTGAAGTTTATCAAGAAATCGTTTTAAGAGTATTGTTTTCCAAAAATATATTGGCTTGCCTATAGCCCAGAAAATATGTTCCTTTATTCTCTGAAGGCTGCCAGTGTTGCAGCTGGACAGAAATTAGTTTAAGGAGCTAGCTGGTAGACCTCTCCTATCTCCCCTGATGAAAACTTTTTAAGTGCTGCCCTTATGATTTTAGGGTGGACTTGTATGCTCTGTTAAATATAATATAAGCACTGTATTTGTTTTCTTAAATTCAGCAAACAGTAGGTTAAATCATGCCTAGTCTGCTGTCAGAACACCCATTAGAGGAATATCTGATAGTAGCCAAGTCATGCAGTGTACCCAGATGAAATACTTTCTAGCAAGGTTGCTGAAGGAGGAAGCGGCAAAACCTGCCAAAAAGCCAGTAATTTTTACAGCCAGTGGGAAGTATGGCCAGAATTCAGTACACAGGCAGTTAGTTGGATTTTTTTTTCACATTAGGTTAAATATTTTTACATTAAGAGGTGTTAAAATGGGCTTTTGCATAAACAAACTCTTAGTATCTAATATATGCCAAGTGTGTATATATATATATATACGTGTGTTTAGACATATGTACACACATATATATGCATATAAATAAAACCTATTTGCTAAATTTTTCTTACCTAATCAATTCTTTAGTGATCTGAGGTTAAATATTTTAAAGTGCAACCTAATCTCTTTTAAAGGCTGATGAAATATTTCCTTCTGAGAGAGGATCTTAATTACTTTGATTCACTAAATCAGTAGTTAAAGGAAATATATTTCCATTTGTGTTTGAATATATTATTTTTTCAGTTATTAATAAGCTTTTATTGTCCAGGTAATAAAAAACTTCTCATGGTCTTTGGTCTTAAACTTCTTGCATAATCTGTCTTTTGAATTTTTCATTCTTATTCCTCTCCAACTATGATATTAACTAGAATGTACTCCTAGCCATTTCTTTTGTTTTCCATCACTGAAATATCATATGAACATTATTATAGAAATGTTAGTAGTTCCTGAAGTTTAAAAAAGCTTTTTGCTACATCTCTGTTATTTTGTGACATTATTT
The DNA here is from genome assembly GCA_024611195.1 of Ceyx melanurus. Lineage (NCBI taxonomy): Eukaryota > Metazoa > Chordata > Aves > Coraciiformes > Alcedinidae > Ceyx > Ceyx melanurus. The sequence continues at coordinate 70,967 of JANHGL010017834.1, read as the reverse complement.
GTCTTCAATTCATTAGTTTCTTTCCATTAATTAATGGAAACATTAATTAATTAGCTTTGTAACTCTTTGTTTATATCTTTTACCTTTGTTTAAGCGCAGTCATCTTAGTAACTGCAAATATTTGGAAGAAAAAAAAATGTGTTATTTTACTGTTTCAAGTATCTTCATTATAAGAGAAACTCCACTCCTTGATGTGACTGTAAAGTCATGCTTATGTTCTTTTGCTGTATCCATCCTGTGGATAAATAGAATATTTCTGTCTTTAGAGCTGTCAGCATAGCACACTCATTAGCAATAAATAGGTTTAAACCTTTTAAATTAGCAGACTAACAGCCTCAAAACCTGTAGAGCAGCATCCAAGTTGTATAGCAATTTAGCAGGCTTTTATTTTTTAATGAACTCTTCAATTTGCTGTATTTGGATATAAAAAAATCTCTCTTTTTACTCCTCCCCCACAATTATTTTCTGCTTAAATAACCACAGAGCATATTATGCTGATGCTGATGCTGATGTGTTGGGTTTTTTTTGTTGAAAATGGTAGGTGAAGTTTTATTCTATGCTAAGACTATATTGTTTCAAAGTATAGCAAATAAATCCTAGAGTATAGAATGATATTGGTTTTACTTTTTAAGACAATTCAAGTAAAAGGCTAAATGAAGTAGAGTATGTATTTAATTGGAAATTTAAACTGCAATGCAAGTTTAGACTTCTGAACTTTTTTTTTTTGTAATAATACAGGAGTTTTTTTTCACAAAGGAAACAGAAGAACTAATATGATTTAATTTGGGCTTTTCTTGTCCCTAATAATTAGGGAAAAAATATTTCATTTAATGAAATAAAATAAAATGAAATTTAACAAAATAATAATGGGTGACTTAGTCTAGGTGCCCCTGCTCAGGCAGGGGGGTTGGACTAGATGATCTTCTAGGTCCCTTCCAACCCCTGACACTCTGTGATTCTGTGAAATAAACAGAAGACAGCTTAATTAAGAGCTAAGAAGATGATTAAGGGACTGGAACATATTTCTTATGAGGAAAGGCTGAGAGAATTGGGGCTGTTTAGCATAGAGAAGATTGAGAGGGGATCTCTCAATAGTACCAAGTCATGGTCAATATTCAAAGCAGATGCCATCAAAAAGAAAAGGAGAATTTAAATGTCTTCATTTTGTTTGAAGAGAGTGAATGTTGTTACTAGAAAATGCAATACTGTTTTAAATACTCCTATGCTTTTCCTAAATTTACCACAAATAAACTTAGGTATCCACAGTGTGCAGTGCTGTGTGGGGAACATAATGAATTGCTTCACCTAAACTAAGTGTTCATAATTAGCAGAGCTAATTATCTTGAGTAGGAAGAATGTGGCATAGTTTTTCTCCTAGTCACCAATAAACATGTTTGGTTCTAGTTCAAGGATCTCTGCTACTTCACACATAGCAGACATAGGGACTCATTAAAGTAATTTCTAGTTAGTAAGTAATCTATTAAAAATGTATTTTCTTATGCCAGGTTGTATTTTTGCAACTTCTGCATCATAAAAGTCTGCTTTCAGACTAACTTGTTTGGTTGGGTTTGGGTTTTTTTTCCTGTTGCAAATGAGAAATGTGATGCCACAAGCTTCATAAACCAAGATATTGTTTTGCCAATAACTTATTTTCTGTGTGACAGACTGCTCAAGTTTTTATTCTGTGAGACTCTGCCTCTTCCTTATTAGCAGAAGCTTGATTATTACAATTGAGTTTGTCATGAATCCTTGCTGCTTGGGTGCAGGAAGGACACAGCACTTTTCACTTACATAGTAGAAGATTCTGGAATAAAAAGTCGTATTAATTATAAGGAAACATGGGTGGCTTATTGTGAGCCTTAGAGCAAGTTCATTCACAAATCTAATTTTTTCCTTTAAAGGCTTTGCATAATCTAAAAATGAAGAGTTTTTAGCTTACTGAATGTTGATGGGATGCTGACCTGATTCAGAGTTTAACAATCTTGCTTTAGAAAAGAAGGAGTCTTTGCTGGAGTCAGTGATAGGAATAATTATTTATGGCTAGATTGTGCCTTTAGACAATGCCTTGAGTGAAAGCTGCTGCGTAATTAGCATTGTCCCAGAAGGAGCCCTGGAAGGTATTGTGCATTAGGGACAAAATTCAAGCTCAGTCCCCTTTTTCTTCCCTTCTTGCTTCAGGGACTCATCTATTTTAACACAACGGAGTTAAAAACTGATTGCTGTTCAAGCACAGCATCTGAAGATTATATTCTCCATGTAAACCTACCTATATTAATTCAGTTGCCTGTACTACTGTATTTACATTACTTTTTAATGTTTATTGTCCTGTTTACTCTTACTGTTATTTCAATAAAACTGACTCCAAATTGACCTGATTTTCAGAGGGATTATATGCCTGGTATGTATATAGACTTCTTCAAAGTACCAGAATCAAGACCCCATTCCAGAAATGTGTTTGTCTTGCTTTTGTAAACCATAGTTAGTCACTTCATGTTATGATCTGATTCTGGGCATGTCATTAATTTCATTTTTTTAAGATAGGTGTATTTGATTTATGTTAGTCTGCTAATATAATTGTAGCTCCTGCTTCCTGATTACACAGTACAGCTCTGCTTTCTGACTTCATTCTTAGAGATTGAATTAGTGTTTATCTTTCTCCAGCAAATTCTTAATCTTTTCTTCTTTTCTAATGACTTCTCACCTGCTTAATGATTTCCCAGAAGCAGATACATCCTTGTTCTACTGCAGCTGTACCAGCAAACAAAATAGCTTATTACCGAAGACCAACCTTAAGAAATATTCCATTTACATTCAGTTCTTCAAGACAAAGGATACTACCTCTTTGTGTGTGTTTGCAACCTCTGAGCTAAGTCTGAAAGGTGTAGAGCAGAGGAGAAAAGCAGCAAGACTAGGCACCCTCTGTGTATACCTTTTGCAAAGGTCAGGAGAAACAACTAGGCATAGAACAAAGCAAGTTTGAGTATGGGATTAAGAAAAAAGTTAATGGCTTTACAAATATGCTGTTTACCTCTCCTGTGCTTAAACACTGATTAGAAAAAGAGTGCTTCCAAGGAATAATATGGAAAAACTAAGCAGGAGGTAACTGTGGTTTATGACAGAGTGAAGCTACATCTGTGTAATCAGTTATCTGTCACCTTTTTAAAGATAAAATATAGCTAAATCTGCTCAATCATTAGGGACTAGACTCAAGGCAGGAATAGGAAAGAGGCAGAGCAAGGAGGAGAGGGAGGGAAAGGGTAGAGGGGAGGAATAGGAAAGGAAAAAGGAAAATTAAAAAAGAAAGGGAAGGAAAGAGGAAAAGAAAAGATAAAAATAATGTCTCTAATCACTCTTGCTGCTGTTTCCCCAGCTGAGCACCCTGCTAGGCTGCAGCTTCACCATCAATCACAGTTTAGCTGCTGCAGGTCCCATCACACACACTGGAGACGCTGGTGAGAGGGCTATTTTGATACCTTCAGCAGCCTGCTGCTGAATGGAAATAAGTTCTTCAGCTAGAGTCACAGACTGGTTTAGTAGTGCAAGAGCATTACTTCTGTGACATGTAAGAAAAGCTTAACCTTAAAACCCTACCTTAAAGTTCTATTTAATATGTTCCATTAAAAAAAAATAAAATAAAAAATTGAACTGAACAGAAGTACTTTATTCTTGAAGAAGAAACATGCTGAGAGTGAAGCATCTGGTATTTCTCCCCTGATTTACAATATAACTATGTACTATATATTCATGTGGGTGGCTTTTCATATCATCACTAGACCAAGCCTAGCTGCACGTCCTATGCATTTGTTTTATATACTTAGAAAACAGTTTATTTCTCTTTGCCTTCCTTCTTTTTCTGAAAACAAGGAAGTTCCTAGTCACGAACATCCAGAAATAGCATAGAAGTGAAATGACTGTAATTGACAGAGCCCAGCCTCTCAATGTAGACGAGCTGCAGAAGCGCTGACCGAAGGCGATGTGTGCATTGCATTGCGACGGGTTACATCACGAGTCCTAACATGATGTAACCCAACGCAGCATGATGTAAGCGTCGTGATACATTGGAGATGTAAAGAAACACCAGCACTCCCTTGTATCTCTGCTCCTTTCCAGGAATCCAGCCTCACCTCCAGTCTGCTCATGTTCATCTATTCTTACTTACATTAACAGTCTGCCTTATAATGATGGGCAAGGCAGCCTCACTCCTTAAAACACAGGTGTTAATTTCTCTCCTATGTATATATAGGTGCAGTTATCATAGGCTTCTGACTAAACTTGAAAATCATTCTATGTTGAAAAATGTGTCATGGATCTGAAGGGTGTGAACCATTTATTTGAATATTTTAGTTGTCTTAGCTGAATCGTAGTTTAATTTTTTTCATTTGTATTGCCAGTTTTATGTGGGAAAGAGTATCAGGCTCACAGCTCTTTTGTTTTGGTTGGTTTTTTTCTGTTTGTTTGGGTTTTTTTTGTTGTTATATTTATTTATTTTAAAAGTATTTATTGCAAATGGATTCATTTTAGCAATGCTATTGCAGCTCTGAATCATTCAGCCTGACTTCTATGTGGATGTCAGGGTAATTTGCCCTGTACTTCCTATTGCCATTGATGCAAGGTCAGAGCTTTGTGTAAGTTGCTTAACAGGCACGTACACTGCAAATCTGGATTAATTTTAGAAGCTAAAATGCACTTCTTTTGTTTACTTGTGTACAAGTAACTATGATGTGCTAGGTTTTTGTTTGAGAAAGTCTATTTTAAGACAACTGCAAAGCACATGATTTTCTAAAGATGAACAGAGACCCACGTTTAATCCCCTAGCAAAACAACATGTCTTTTATGAAGACAATATGATCAAATAGTACAATGCATTTTAAAGACAGAATGAAAACAAAACAACAGAAGAAGGTTTCATTCACTTTAATCTATGATTCTATATAAGGGCTAGGGTCAGTAACAAGTCAATACAGTAACAGTAACTTTAATTTTGAAAATAAAACTCTCCTTTGTTGTTGATGTCAGTTTTATGGTATAACATGCTTAAAAGTTAATATAAAATGATAGTAATTGGTATTTCTGTGCATTATGACCTCATTGCTTTTTTTTTTTAGCATCTACCATTGTTTGCTAGTTAATATTAGTAGTTTTAAAATATATTTAATTCTTTAGAGGAATTAAACACTCGTATTGAAAAAAAGCTCTCACTTCATATATACTGTACTGGACAATACATTAATGGTATCCCTTTTATTTTTCTGTTCTCTAAATGTAATTGAGGTTTCTACTGAATCTCTTTTCATACAAAACCATTTTCATCTTCCAGAAATATAGAGAACTGACAGAAGACTTTCTAATTTTGCTATATTCTGTGTGAAAAACAAACTGGATACAAATGCGATATTTCTGATAAAGTAATGTTATTGATATTTGATGATAGCTGGTTATTCTGCACTACTGTACAAAATTACTGTATTTTCAGAATTGCCTTATCCTGTACTTTGATATTCTGAGTATTGTGTTTGGCTATTTGTTATGGCTCTCATTGCTAAGACTAGAGTAATACATAAGCCTTTTTCTTTGGAATTTATGTTTTATTTGGAATCTAACAATGGTGTATCTGGCTCAAGTTATCGTTTCCACTGTGCATGACTATTAGTTTTTAAACATACCACTGTATATATACTTCTGTCTCCGTTTTAAGGTTACTTTTTATTCCAAGAGGAAAAAAAAAAAAAGATAAAAAAGCACACCTTGATTGCAATTTATCTTAATCTGGGGTAGATGTTCTTTTTTTCTTTTGACTGCAGAGTAAATAGATCATATTTCACAGGCACTTAGAAGTATGCTTGCCTTCAGTTCAAATAGTAGCACCTTAAATGTCATCCATCATCTACCTGGCTTTATAAACTCTCTTTGAAGGTACTCATATTCTCTCTAGTTTTGGCTTATGTAGCTTCTGTTACTGGAAAATTGTACAATGTCATAATTCATGCCTTTTTCCACATTATTAACAAATGTTAAAGATCAGATTAATATAGAAAATATTTCACTACTCCATTAATCTTCTGCTGTGTAGAAAATCGACCTCTGGTTACAACTTAACATCCTCAGTGTAGCTTGTTTTTAATCCATGACATTTCTTCACCTCTTTCTCTGTGAATAATTGTGTTCTCAACATCTTCCCCCAGAAAAAGGTCTATCAAAGGCATTTTGAAAACTCAATAAATTTTATCGACAAGTTTCTTTTATCAAGTATTCTATGGAGAGGCCTAAGGATTTCTGGCATACCGAAGATGTTCTATCAGTTCTATCTATTAGTTCTATCTAATGCTTTATGATGCTTTTAATTGCTCTTTTCCTCAGGCTATAGTAACATTATTTTCTTGATTTTAATATGCATATTATTTGTTCTTACTCTAATCTTCTATTCTAGTAGCTTATTTCAATTAGACACTGAAGTATTTCACTGGCAGATCAATAATTTTATCCTCAAAAGCTTTCTGAGAATAAAATACAGGTTTAACCTTAAAGTTAATCCTTAAATCCTAGTGTTTACTTTTCTAACACTTCAGTTTATTGAAATATGGTTTGTTTGTAATTGTATTTTATTTAATTCCTGGGTACTCTAAGAGACATGCATATTATCTTGTTGCTTCTTCTAAAACTGGATACATAGAGAATAAAAAAGAGAGTAAATGTAGAACAAAGTTAACTTTAACAAATATGAAATAAGATTCAATTATTTTTGAATGCTGAAGATGGGCAAACATTGCAAAATGGAAAACCGAACCGAGACATTAATTTTCATTAACTTTGGTCAATAGGGAAAAGATTATTCCACCAGAACAGAGATATAGTCTACAAAAATAGTATGCATCAAAACCAGCTAGCTGATATTATCAGGTAATGGAAATTAGATGGTTCAGATACTAATGAGATCAATGCTGTGGTGAAGTTTGAAAGTTTAAATCATGTTCCTGACCAACTTCTTAGATTCTAACTTAATGTAATGAATAATTATATAGCATGTATGAATCAACATTTTCCTTGTTCAGCTTTAACATTTGTAGATAAAATCTCACAGCTTCATAATATGATGAGAGCTTATGCTTTGAAGCAGTTATAATGTAAATAATACAGAATTCTGCAATTTCCATCTGTGCTTTCTCCCTCCTCATCCCACTCCCCTATTATCTTTCTGTGCTAACTTTGCATACCACACACCGAGACCTCACAGTCAAGAACTTGAATATAAAATAAATTTCTGTTTCTAGATTACTTTTTATGATTTAAGTCTAGATCTGATCTGTTCCTTTAATTTCTATGATCTTGGTGAGACCAGGAAGCAATCTGCTTGTGAACATCTTGCTTGTTACCCTCTAAATCAATCTCCTGACATTTGGATAGAGTTGCACTTTTTCTAAGTTGCTCAGTCCCAGTATCCTGTGGTTTTCATCTGTCCTCTGAGGTTCTTGGATCTTTTCTGTAGAATTTGTTGTTGACTTACTCATCTTCTTGGTCCTCAGACAGGACTGGAGCCAGCTTCATCACAATGCTGAAGCTTATGTATGCTGGCATTTTATTTTAAGTCAAGAGGTCTTCTGAAATGCTTCAAACTCTGCATGTGCCCAAGAGCTTTGCCAGCACAGAGCCCCCATGTGTGACACAAGGGGGGCTTTAATTTTAATAATTTAAATTTTAAATGTTTCAGTATATCTAGTCAATTGTTATGTTTTGGATGTTGTCATTCAAGAAAGTAGCATGTAGGTATTCTGAATTTCCAAATGGCTTTGTTGAGGAGGAGGGTGATGGGTGAAAGCAAACGCTGTGCTCCTACATCACCAGTATTCAGACAAGTTAGCATTTTTCCATTCACACCTCATCAAGTGCCCCAATTTAGCAGAGAAATGCAAGTTATTTGAGGTCACTGCCACGCTTTCATACTGACAGTGTTCCTCCTGATGCTAGCAGAGAAAAATATGTGCTTCTGTCTGAATTAAATAACTATATGGTAGAATTATGCTTTTTAATAAGTCTTTCATTATTCAGTCAGTAAACATTTCAGCCACAGTGCAGTCCTCCATCAAATAGAGCAGATTGAGTGCAAGAAACACCCCTCATCTGCTGGAGGTCACTGGAAGGATAGGCTGCACAATGCTTGCTTTCTTTTGAGCCATTATAGATGCTTATGTCAAAACAACAGGCTGTATTTTGAAGACTTTGAGTTCTAAATAAGATAAATGTGTAACAAAAATCAAAAATATGAACTAATGTAGCTACCTCATTTCTACATTAGTTGTTAATCTTATTATATAATAATGATGCCTTCTCTATTAATAATTATCAATAAAAGCAACCTTAATTTAATAGTTTTAACTGTTATTCAAAGTAATTTATTTTTTTTCATTACCAAAATGGATTAACACAGCATGCAGTGTAAAAGTATTAGTTTTATAGGTTTTTTTTTTTCAGGCTGATATCTCTCTCCTAAATGTATATTTAACATTCTTCTTAAAATGAATGGCTCACTTCCCAAAAATGCAATATATAGGAAGCATCAAAAACTTTGACAAAATGGAATAAATTCCCCATTTGCTCGTATTGCCAAGTTGCATAAATTAAGGTTTTGTCTTTTGCATCTTTCTTGGAATAAGAGTTACTAACATTTAGCTGCTGAATACAGAATAATGTAAGACAGGCCAAAACTTCATACAGCAACATATCTCCAAAGTGATCACTGTTGTTGTTTTTTGGGGGGGAGAAATGTCTATGTAGATTTTAAAAATTGATTTTCTAAAGCCATTTGAAGGAAGCCCGTGAAATATAATTTTCTTTTTGTTTAATCCTTATTAATGCAGGGAACACAAAACTCTATAGAAATTTTTGCTGCATTTTCTTACAGCCTGTCCAATTTAGAATATGACACAAAATTGTCATTTAGCTCTCTTTTCTTGAACAGAAGCATTTCCCAGCTATGTAACAGCAGATACACTTTTTGCTGTGATCTGGAATTCTAGATTTCTTTGTTTGTGTTTGTTGCAGCTGGAGTCATTAGGAACACAAATTCAATTATATTGTGTGTTTCTTAGTGAAATGTTGCTGCTGTATAAAGATAGCAGTTGCAACTCAAAGGCTTTTGTTGTTGTTGTTAATGGTATTAGAATAATGACCACTGTAATCATGTGTCTTTGCTATTCAGTGATAATATAGAAATTAAACCAAGGCCAAACAAAGTTAATTCAGGCAAATTGAAATAAAATTCTGAGCTTTCATTGGCTTCCACATTAAAAACTAGTTAGAACAGTAGGAAATTAAGTCTTCAATAATGTTTAGAAGAGGTGTAAGGCATCTAATTTATGTCTGAGGACTGCTTTGAAATCAGTGAGTGTGGATGTTGGCTGGAGTTATGCACTGTTGATCAATTATAATTTCATTTTAACACCATTATGGGAAGGGGGTGCCAGCAAATATTCTTGTGTTCTTTCAGGAACAGCATTCACTATACAGAGCATTTTCATGTACATACTCCTGTATACACTTGCACACGAGTACACACACATTGCACATTGTCACATACAGGGACGTGTCTGTACACGTGTGTAAATGAGTGTTTGTGTGTACCTTTGTGCATCTCAAAAGCATTTTCAGAAAGAATATTGAATATAAATTATAATGTATGATTTCCTAAGTATTCTAATAATTAAGTGCAAGTTCTCTGTCATGGTAAGTAACAGTTCTCAGTTCTTTTCTAGGTTTTTCTCAAGAGCATGAAATGAGGTGTGTTATGAACCAAGGCTGCTTTTGGACCAATTTCATGTCTGGGATTGAATCAAAACTGTTTCACCTCTCTTTGCAGTCTTTTGTTTAAAATATCTTTTTTTTTTCTCATATAGAAAGCATGATGATTGCATTTTAAGGAGGTCTTTATGGTTTTTCTTGGTCCATTCAACTTGTGTATGACTCAATGGTAATTTTATTTACACTGGTTCAATCTAAAATTCAGGTTGTGTCTAATTCTTAATAAATCCTTATGAGGATTATTAAAATGTTAAGTCATTGAAGATAGTGACTGAAGGCATTATTTATTCAAGGTTACAGAACAGGATGAAGGAAATTGCATTTCTTGTGTAGAAGCCATAATTTGGTAATTTTTTAATATACTTTTTTTTGGTTTATATTATTCTTTTTTAATAGCACACATTCATTTTGCTTTTGCAGAAATCACTTTTAACTGAAGTAACTGCATTGTCACAGAATACATTTTTTAAAAATATTTTCAATTTGTTCTTGACATTTTATGTTTATGTGCAGTTTGCATCTTTTTTGTTTTTCAATTTCAGATGTAACAGATTTTGACATTCTTGTTACATTTTTTTAACTGTTTTTTATTATTCTTTTTGAGAACCTGCTGTTTTTGAATTATCTTTTTTTTCCCTTTATTCTCCTCCTCATTACGATCCTAGGAGCCAACACAAAGAAAAGCGCAGATGATATAACCAGTAATGAACGTGGTGAAGATGAAGGTATTTTTTGTTTTTTCAAAGCTCGACCCTGATGCATGAACATAAACTTTTTAATTTTTATTATGATAATGTTATTGTTGTTGCTGTTATTTCAACGTGATTTTTAGTCCCTTGTTTGCAGAAGCACACTTCAGTGTGACTCTTTATTTTCTTCTTATAAATTACTTCCACTGTTTTCCTTTTTTAAATCCAAATTAGCATATAGATGACTGCGATTCCTCTGTGACATAGGTGTAAAGGTTATTCCTAAATATGTGTGAAGTGAGTAACATAAATATTATTTGAAAGCACATATTTTTTTTCCCCCTCTGTTCTTTCTTAGGTTGAAAAAGTGGACTTTAAAAACATGCATGTGCTCTTTTCTCTCCTAAACATTTTGTGAATTCACCTGTTTGAAATTGATGAAAACCTCACCTATATACTGCCTTTCACTCCCACTGATTCCCCAGTGCACATGCTGTACAGTGATGCAGTTGAATTTTGCTTTGTCTTTACTATTTTTATTTACTTTTGTTTTTTTTTCCCCTCCTCACAGAATGTGGTTTATTTCAGGACACAAAAATAATCTGTTAATGTTGCTTTATTTTTTTCCCCCTGTAATTAGCTATCCTCTAAGATACATTCATTCTGAGTCTGACCAGTTTTCCACTTAAATCAATAACAATCATTTTGATTAACTACTTTCAGAGTTAGATTGGATTCCCTGAAAGGAAATATTACAGTTAACAGTGAAGTACCCAGGGAAGTTTTACAAGGAAATACTTTTTCTTGCCTTGGCACAGCAAAGCTGTTTAGGATGCACCAAAATAGAAATAAGTCAGGAAATCTTCCTCTGTTCTTGCTCTTCCTTTCCATTAAAGTTACACTGACAGTTTATTCTACTTTATTATTCACCAAATGAATAAAAATATCTTCAAATTATTTGAAAAGCTAACAAATGTGTAGTTTATTGGTCTGGTTTTGGAGGAATGTGTTTCTTAATCCTCTCTTTCATGGCCAATCCACAGCGTTATTTCATGTCTTTTTTACCCCCCCTGTTTTCTTATATGTGACATTGGTTCAAATAAGTTTGAATAGCTCTGTCCCCTCAGAGCCATGCACACTGCAGCCAGGACATGTTCTCTGCCTGGGAGTTCCTTCCTCTCCTCCTTTTCCTGGCAGGCCATCTCAGTTCTATCTACTCTATCCATAGGAAATGCTGCAATAAAAATCTCTGATCTTTGATTCCCACTGGTTGCCCCCTACTATACCAACTTTGTTGTTGAATTACTCTATTTCTTAAGTGCTGTGCAAAATGCTCCAAAATTACTCTGTTATTTTCTGAATATCACCTTCCTGTTTCTGTGCAACATAGGCTTTTTAAAAATGATATATTGACATTTTTTATACCAAAGTATGTAGTTAATTTTGACGCAAAAGAAAAGCATCAAGCAAAACCAAAATTGCTTTAAAAACTTTGATAGATACTGGATTTTGAAGGCATTACTTCTTAAAAAAAAATGGCATGTTAGGGATTCCTGATTAACAAGGGCATCCACTTTAGATCTGAGCACATAAAGCATAAAGCTCATTTCCTATTTGTTGAAGATAATCATATTCCCATTGAAGGGGAAGAGGAAACCTCCCATTGACTTCAGCAGTGAAAGTTGCAACCCTGAGGTAGAACAATATAATAAGGAATTATGACATTTAATAAATAATAATGAGACAGTGTAAAGAGTAATTCTGTAACAGAGATGATTGTGTTAAATAATTGTGGCTTTCATTTTTTGAAGGTTTAGCCTTTACAAAAGAAACACTTTCATGTACTTTGCTGTAAATGCTGAGAATAACAATAAATACATCCGCTAGAACACACCTCTTGTTTTATATGATCTGTTTAATGCTGCTTTGCTCTCACAGTCACAGCTATTAAAAAGATCTTATCACTCTTTTGTTCTGCTGCTCAAGTGCAGCACATCAAAGACAGCATCTCTCCTTTTATGTAAACATTGTGGAGTTGACAGGCCTTAAACTGACAACTAGACAGGTGTACATTGGATCATGAGCTATGTTCCTTACACTCTGCTCACAGTTTCTGATATTGAGGTTAGTGCATACACACGGGTAAAGTGAAAGTGGTCATAGGAATATGACCAGTCAAAATACAGCTCTTTAATATGCTCAAATTAATTTCACATATACAAAATATTGTATGCGTGGTACCTCATTGATGATCACATTTTTGGTATCAGAGTATTTCCTAACAAACCTGAAGAGAGGGAAGAGTTTTGGAAGGCTTTCAAAACAAGGTCCCCTAGTCCTATATATTTAGCTCACCTCTTCCTCCACTTTTCTTTTCTACTGTTCAGTATGTGCCTATACTACCCAAAAAAGAACTTTGCTTTTTTTCTCTGAACCATCTCTGGGATCAGAAGTCTAGCTCTTTGATTATTAGAAAATATTACTACCAACTTCACTTATCTTTCTTTTAAAAATAAAGACCCAACCGTTTACCTATTAGAAAGCAGTCAAAAGCATTTCTGCATAGACAAAAGATCAACATTCCATTAAACTGAATTGATTTGAGGCTGTTCATTAAGTCTTATCATGACAAGGAAGAGTACACGAACAACAACAACAAAAAAGATGTATTGTCTGATTAAATACAAAAAGTCTCGGCCATACAAATTATCTTTGTTAATTCCTAGGCTGTTTGAAGAAAGAACCGATTACTATGTTTACTTCTACCAGAACAATTTGATTTTCTGATCTCTTACTGAACTATTGGAAATATAATTTCAACAATTATGTCTCAATGAGGAATGGGAAAGTATGGATCATTATTGTAATATTATTATTATATGTACAGATATATCTAAACTGGCTTCAATGTACTTAGAATATTAAAAAAGACAAGATTATTCCATAATTTGATTTTTTCTTTAGGCTTTTAGATTTATATATTCAAAATAAATTCCTTGAAATATTTAAGTAATTTCAAGTGTTCTGAGAACATTCCAACAGAAATAGTATCTGAAGTAACTGAGCAAACAATCCAAACGATAAATATTAGGTTTGCAGGATGATCCTAAACTGTGTGATCTAGCTGATTAAAGTGGTGGTGACTACATTGAAAACATAGGAAAAAATAAGCACTGAATTTCCAATGTCATATTTCCTTATTTTTTATTACTTTATTATGTTTTCCTTACTTGAATTTTTTCAGACATTCATGATCAGAACAGCAAGAAGCCCGTGATGGTCTACATCCATGGTGGCTCTTACATGGAGGGTACTGGCAATATGATTGATGGCAGCATTCTAGCAAGTTATGGGAACGTCATTGTTGTCACTCTCAATTACAGGCTGGGGGTTTTAGGTAAGTGACTTTTTTTTTGTCATCAGTTGCATAGGAATATTTGCTTAATTTATCAAGTAATCAGTCACAGATCCTTGGGTGAGTTTTGTTTGTATAAGAGAACATTCTTGATGATGGATTTTTGATTTCTGTTCAATATTTTATGAAAACTGGGCTAGACTACGTTCTTTTTCACAAGTGCCTTCTCCTTAGACAAAAATTACTGGATATTTATAATAGTGATAGTGCTGATTTATGTTAAGTTTGTCTTCAGGTCATATTTGCTGTTGGAACAGTAATTTAACAAATTTTGAGATCTTGTATCATTTTTCTTATTAATATCTGAATTCCATAGTATTAAAAAAGAATGAGTACTCACCAGTTGCAAAACACTTGGTAATGAGGTATAAAGAAATGAAATGTTACTGTTTATCTGTATTTATTACTTTGTGTGTAAATTGTTTTTTAGGGCAGAAGATATAGAGGTAATACAGAAAAAAACAGGTTATATACACTGATGGAATATATGTTGCACATAATATGGTGTCAAAGAGTTTGAAGAAATAATGTAAAAACTGTCTTCCTAAATATGAGAAACTCCATAATAATGAATTATAATATTGGGATAAATTACTATATCTGTCTTTCAAACAGAACAGGAGCTGCATCTTCTTGATACTTTAAATAGTCCTCTATGAGCATGAGAGTGAATAACAAAATAATCTTAGATCCATGACCATAGACTTAAAAGCTTTTCTGCCTTCTCTGTTATTCCAGTTCCTGGAAGTTTGCATGCACCAGGCTTTTCTCCTTTTCTATTTTAGATTAGAATTTATTGAAATTCTACTTTTCTATTAAAAAAATAAGCTCCCAAAGTTTAAACTGCAGGAGGAAATCTCCATTTGCAATCCTGCTAACAGGTCAGTAACTGTGATTACATATATTTAAGAAATAGATGAGGGAAAATGGCAATTGCTAGGGAGCACTTACTTCACCTCAGTATCCACAGGGTTTGTCCAAAACAAATATCTCTACAACTGCTCTATTTGTCAGTGTAATGGGATATAAACTGCGTGGATTTCTTTCACTGCCTTCTGATATGTTTCTAATAATATTTAATGGAATCTGTGGTCATCCTATAACTTAGTAAAAGTCTTGTGCTCTGGAAAGATGTATTTTGAACACACAACACTTCATGCTTTAAATTTTAAAACCAGGTTTTAGCAAGCAACATAAAGAGAAGGTTTCTCCATCTTTTATAGGCATAAGTCTTGTTGCCTGTTGGCTGTAACTAAGGTACTGAAAATTCTAGCCTCAAGTAAGGCAGGCACCCCAGACAGAAAAAAAAATGGTTTTACTTGCTGTAGCTGTAACATGGTGACCTTGAGGGCTATAAAACACTCTAACTGGATATAGAGACAAATCTCTTCATCTTTTCTTCTTGCATCACACTAAACTATAAGCCTTTAGATTGTGCAGTGAACATTTATCTGTAACTGCAGTATACAAAAGAGTCACATTTCCTTTCCATCTTGGGGGACTGCAGAGCTGCTCTGAGAGCAAGCACCTAATCTCTCTTTCTCTCTGTTCAAGCATCACTGTGGAAAAACAGCAGACAGCTGGGCCCAAGACCTTCAAGTTTTTAATTATCCCTCTCTATCCTTTGAATAAATGTACTTCTGGAATTACTCTTCCTGAGATTTCTAGACTCCCAAGCATGCATGCAACAGGAATATGAGTTGTTGATGGTATTTTGCCTTTGAGTATGTTTGCATTTACCAGGATATATTTGATGGGATCCTTCTGGGATAACACAATAGAATGATTTAGCTTTGTGTTTTACTTATTATAGTGGGCACTATTCAAAAAGTGGAGTGCTGTGGTGCTGTATTTAATTTCTTCTGCGCTTAGGGTCTGGGAGAATCCCAAAGCTCAGCAGTTTCTAAGCTCTGCCCAGCTCAGCAGTTTCTTTTCCTACTCATACCTCACCATGGTGACAACTGAAGACACTGTTGGAGCTAAAGGAAATTGCTAGATTTCCCCAGTACAAGGCAGTGCCCCCATATCTTGATAAATCAAATACTATAACACAAAGAAATACTAAATCCTGCTGTCTCTCCACTCCCACCTCATGCTTTGAGCACTATGTAGGGTGACAGTAGTTTTTATAAAAAGTTAATCAACAGCTGAGTTGAAATTTCAAAGTTCCCAAACTAAGGAATTATTTAACAGAAATAATGGAAATTCATCAGAGTGGGAGGATTAGGAAAAGAATGTTCTAGTGTTACAGAAAATGGGATGGTTTGAATGATCATAACCTATGTTATGATATTCAAACATGAACTGGGTGTTCTTGTGTGAGCTATCAAAGGCAAAAGCAGAGATAAATTCTTGTAATATGAATCAGGCATTTTGGAAGCCAGAGTCTTATTCCAGAAAAAAGCAAGAAGGCAAAACCTGAGTTGAATTCTAGAAATATGAATCATATATTTTTGAAAGCCAGAGTTAAATGAAACATCTACTGTAATAAATGAGATGCACTCAGAGTTCAGAATTGTAAAATTAACTTTGCATTTCCGAGATCACTTGCAATTTAACATTTTCTTCCTCTTAGAATTCCAAATCATGCAGATAAGAGTAGTCTATCTGTTATCTGTCTCCATTTTTGGCAAAGAGAATAACCCTATTATTAAGTGCTTTGAAAAGCCTAAAGTTCCTTTTAGTAGAAATTATATCCACATGCAATTATAGCTCTCTATAAGTGATCATATTAGGCAGCATAAATCAGAGTACAGTTTACAAGGAGGTTCAGTACTTCTGTGTGTTACTGAGAACCTGAGTTATCTTTGCTTAGTGCCTGATTCACGAGTTAAAACATCAATGCACCAGAACAGTGTCTGCTGTAAATTACCTGCTTCAGATTTGGCTGGCCACTGTAGGTCCCTTCCAACTGAACTATATTCTTCTATTATAATTCTGTTCTGTTCCATTCTGTTCTATGATGAAGTTATGAGTACATGACCTCATAAGACAGATTATTTCATAGTAACAATATACAATAGCCTACAATAAATCAAATTTTATCTTCATTAGTGTAACATAATGACTATATTTTAAATTCAGACATGCAGGTATCTGCTCCCTTTGTGCCTCCAGACAGCCCTCCTCTATCTCTAACACGTGATTCCACTAGTACAGGGAATTTAAAGGTGATGTCCCAGCAGAAAAGGCCAGAGAGAGGTAGATTAGTATAAATGGGAATGACCCAGGCACTAAGTAAATCAGAGTTTCATGCTTATATGAGAAAAGAGGTTTATTTAGGTTCAATCTGGCTTAGAGTGACTGCATTCCTGAAGCCATTGCAAACTTCACTACATTGCCTCACCTACACCTCTAAGCTTCTTGAGGGTTTTCTGGCCTATTTGGGCTCTGGCCTTAGTTGGCCAGTGATTGTGTCAGCTCTTGCCAGTAGTCAGAGCTGATTTTCTACTTCAGTACAACTCAAAAAATCCCAACAATGACACATAAGTGTTTAATATAAAGTGTTAATTCCATTGCTATCAATATGGGGTTTTTTTACACCTCAGAATTATGCTCTTGATAATTAGTTTTTGTAAATATGATCTTTCATCTATTATCAAGTAACAGAAATTGTGTTAGATAAACCTAAAGCCCTCAGCTGCTCCTCACAGGACATTCCTTCCAACCCTGTCAACTCTCTTATTGTCCTGCTCTGAATGCTTTCAAAGACCTTCACATTCTTCTTGCACTGCAGTCCCAGAGCTGCACCATTTCCCTGCTGAACACGGGGATAATCACTTTTGATGGTGGTTATGCTGTGTGGGATGCACCCAGGGTGCTGTTTGCCCTCCTGGCTGCCAGGGCACCCTGCTGACTCCCGTTGAGCCTCTTGCCAACCAGCACCCCCAGATCCCTTTCTGCAGGGCTGCTCTCCAGCCACTCCTCCCATGGTTTATGCTTGTGATTTTTACTGTGATTTTACTCAAGGTTCAGTTGGAATGCAAGCTAATGTTACTGACATCTTTATAATGCATACTGAAGACAGATAGACGTGTCTGTGTCTGATAAGAGAGAATCAAACCTAGTTAGCCTTCTCTTTTTCTATGAGTGTTGCTGATTTATGTCCTAGGCCTCTTTATGAAGTTATTGAAGAAAATTCTATCTTCATAAGGGATATTTTTATTAAAACTCAATAGTTTTCCCTCCCTTGTGACCTTCATAAAGGATATATACATGAAAAAGATTTATGAGAAAATATTTTAGAGATTTATTTCAAATACAGCTTTCTGAAAGACAAATTTATATAGAAGAAAAAAAACCTTTGTGCATGCCTGCTTAAATAACAAAAAGCTTGAGTTATTATTTCTTCTTCATACCTGCATTCAATATATTCAATAACCTGTGGGACACTTTTTTCTCACATTCATGATGAAATCCCCCTGCTGTTTAGACCAGTAGGCCTTTCACCTTTCAATTTAAGGCATCCACTTTTCACCTTCAGATTGCTTACCTTAAAAGGCAACATCCTCACTTACTGCAGAGAAGGTCTTCCTTTCATTTTAATAACTTGACTCTGTCATTTGCAAAGATAATAATGGGAAGCAAATCACTCAGACAAAGAAGGATCTCAGTCTGGCAATCAGTTCCCTATATTGCTGACTCACCGAGAATGACAAATTGCTTGCACCTTGGTGCATGTTGAAAGACAGTGCCTAAAATAAAAATATATTAAAATTCCCATATATGGAAACATCTTCTATGTCATTTCAATGAGGAAAATTTACATTTAGAAACATAAAATACAATTTACCACAGAAGTTCTATATTGGCAACATTTTACCCTTTCTGCTTTGTTGGTGTATTTTTTTTCTGAAGACAGTACTTATGACTGATAGAAAATGCATAAAGGAAATTAAATCGATGGCTTAGGGAAATAACATAGAGAGATACTGCTTTAGAAATTCTAATTAATCACATATGGCATTTTCTGTTTATAGGTAAAAAATAGAAGACAGGATCAGAAAAAATAAGAAAGCATTGTAGCTTAGATATTAATATGGTTAATGTGTATACAATGGAATATATTTCATTTAGGAAACAACTGGGCATCTTCCATTTATTGGTAAAATGAAACATGATCACTGTTGTCCATGGGAAAAGCAAGACTGCATTAAAAATATATGAGCAGGGCTTTTGTTTAGTCTCAGTGATCACTGCCACCTGGCACTGGTTAGCAATGTAATTGCAGCAGGCTGGTTCAGCAGAAAGTTCCTGTACTGAAGAGTGCAATAACAGAAATCAGGATCTGCTCAGCATGCTGATAAGGAAGTGGGGATTTTACAACTTCTACAGTGGTGTGACTGAATGGGTAGATGCAGAGAGAGCAGTGGGTGATGTTTACCTTGACTTTAGCAAGGATTTTTTACACCGTCTCACATAATTTCCTTGTTAAAAAACTCTAATGTGGGATAGACAATTGGGCTGCAAGGTGGATTGAAAACTGGCTCAACAACAGTTTGGAGGGTTGTGACAGGGATGACTCCACAACCTCCTTGGGCAGCATCTTCGTTGCTTGGCAACCCTTTCAGTGAAGAAATTTTGTCCTAATGTCCAGCCTAAATGATTATTTTAATAGCCAAAACAACAAAACTGTAGTGAAGAACCTAGCGACTGAAATGTTAATTATTTCCAATAATCGTTTTACATGGTTTGCTGGATTTTTGGGTTTCTTTTGTTTGTTGTTTTTGTTGTTGTTGTTGTTGTTTTTTCCTTGTCATTTTTACACAGTTCCCTAATTTTGGCTACAGTTGAAATAAGGTCAAACATTTCTAATAGCAGCTGTTACAAGAATTTCTTCTTACATGACTGTTTCCCTAGGGTACTGACTCTTTTCTGTGTCCTATAAAATAGGAGATTTTCCTGATTAAATATTAAAGCATCTGGCTTTAGTGCTGAAGATAACAATTTGTTGTGTTGTAAGGCCGAGAAATTACCAAATGCCAACAAGTATTCCCTATTTGGAATCAACCATGACTAACTAACTAACTAAATAAATAAATAAGAAAAAAGAAAGAAAGATAAACCTTTTGAATGCAAGCCAGTGATATTTTTATTCTTTACCTCTACTTGGTGTGTTCCTCCTGTTTGTGCTGTGTGTCTTTGGTATTCCTGGTAACCTAGCAATCACAGTCAGTTCCTCTTAGAGCAGACTCTTTTCCGTGTCTATGAGCATCAGATGTTTCTTGCATAGTGCCTGAAGGATGGTGGGGCTGAAGGTTACCTTTGACATGGTTTCAAGGTCTGATTGCACATTGTGCCATCATCATATTCTGAAGCATGCTGTGTATTTTGCTCATGTATTTTGCTTCCTGGATATTTCTGTTGAAGGGATGATTGGATTCTAAAAAAAAGAAAAATTAGAAGTCGAAAGGAAAGGAGCAAAACTGCATGTCAGGAGTAGAGAAAACACTCAGATGCCAGGTGAAAGAAAAGGCAGATACAACTAAGCCAGAACTAGGTAATTATCCCATTGATTTAGAGTGGATTTGATGATGAGGCTCAAGATAAAAGAACCTCCAATTGTTAGAATAGTTATTATTTATATATTTTAAAATGTATTGATTTAATATCATGGCCTTTTAGTTACTACATAGATTGTCTCCTACTTCATTTTTTTGTAGCTGATCTAAGGCTTCAATGCTTTTATGTGACAGAGTCTGAGTATAAGAATAACTGAATGAATGCTTATGATTTGTGACAGAAATGTTTTGTGGCTATCACTAAGCTGGATGTGAATTTCCCTGCTAAAAGCCCTGGTGGTGTCATTGACAGGCTCGTGTATTTAGAAAATAGTGTGATCTGGAAAACCTAGCTTGAGACAAGAACAAAGAACCAATTACAAATACATAAATGCTATTTACTTTAAAACAACTTTCTTAAAGGAAGGCATAAATAAATAACAACATATACATTCATATGTTTTCATCTGTATTGTTTTCTAAAGTCATGCTTGTACTAGTGTTAAATTATGTTTGAGAGCTTTGCCTAATTTTTCATATTCTAATTACATTATATTAAAATTCTAATTACCTTACTCTTTAATGAGCTGTTTTGAAATCCTTTGAAATTTTTTGGGATAAGGATTTTCAAACTTAATTTATGATCGTGGAAATCTAGGTTTCATGTAAGGAAGTACTAGATTTTGTATGATATGGAAACTAGAACAGTTGTAATATTTTTACATATACTTATCAGTAATATTTTGTTTTCTTAAGTGATTTTAATGCATGTCTACCCAATTTGTTTGTCACTTGTTTATTTCTCTGCCCATCTTCCATAAACAGATAGGTATGCACCTTTCTTCAAATGCCATGTTAATTATTTTGGAATAGGTTCAAATAATTATTTTATTTCCTCATGGAGAGAAAAATATTATCAAAACCCTTGAAAAAAAGAGAAGAGAAGCAATTACCTATTTCTGAGAGCAGTGTCTGGTGGAGTGGGAATCTTGACATTCCCCATTGGTATTAAGTAGCCTTTTTGATGCAAAACAGCTCTACTTACTGGTCCTTTTGTGGTGTAGGGAAGATTACTGCACTAACACGTTGTAATAATTCTAAATTGCATTCTAAGACTATTCTGAATTGTGCTGTATTTTTTGCTATAAACTATTTTCCCTTCTGAATTTTGATGTTTGGGGTTTTTTTGTGTTTTTTCCCCCATATAAATGATAGCACAAAGTTCCAAGTTTAAGGATCAATTTAAGTTTTTCCAGGTAAGACTTTTAGTGAGGAAGAAAGGATTTCAATGGTAGCTTTATAAGACAGAACTTTTTTTATGGTCATGGAGCAGACAAACAAAAACTATCACAGCTGTGTCTGTACCAGGCTCTGGCTATTCAAAGTAATGGTTCCTTAGGCATGAATAAGCACTTGAATACATGTTTGTTTGTTCATTACTGTATTTGTGATCAAATTAAAGTGAATTGCATTTGAATATCTTGAAGAAATTCCCTTTTAAGAATCAATATATACTTAATTTATGTGCTGAATTGTCCTATTAAATTTTTGTCTAATGTTTATTGATCACTACTTAGAGGAAATTACATCCTAAAATCTAATCTCAGCCTTCAAATAGAGCAAAAAAGACTTCACTAAATAATTACCAGTGAGAACATATGCTGTATAAATGCAAAGGAAAAATTTTGTTGTGTCCTCTTTAGTGCCATGAATACCAACTGTGTTTGTTATATTAGTTTAATAAGAAAAGGTGATATGAAGTACATGTTTCTTACAATATCCATTCATTTAGAAAATATAATTTACAATATCTGATCTGCAAACTAGCCAAGAAGAAGGAAAGACTGGACATATAGTGGATGGAAATAACCACAAAAGAGTAATCTAACTGAATCCAAAGAGAATTGCCATGATACTTAACAGCACCTAGTCTTTTAAAATAAAGGACTCTGTGCATGTAAATGAATTATGGCTGAGTTCTGAGGTCTCACCATTGAAGTCAGGAACAAGACTACATGGAAGGGTCTCTGCATTAGAGGAGAACATTGCTTATACATGGGTATTGGGCCTTCAAATGGATGCTGAGTATATAGAAAACTCTGAAACATGTATCTGTGATTTCTGTGATTTTCTTTTTAATTTCTCTGTGTATTTATCTAAGGCTTCTCTATAAAGTTTTGTTGTTTGTTTTTTTTTTTATGGTTCCCAAACTGTTAAACAGTAGTAGCCTCATAAAATTAGAAGTCTTGTTCTTTCACTGAACATATTTATGCTATTAGTATGACTGATAGACCATCACAATTCATAATGAAATCTCTCTTTATAGCTTTCAGCAGTATTATATCCAGGAGCAGACTGGAAAACAGTAAGAGTGTGAAATAAGCAGAAGCTGTGTCTCAGCAGGCTCCATACACAGTCACCAAGGGAAAGAATCCCTTCAGGGAGTGCTCAGCAGGAGCCTGGTTCAGTTGTATCACCTTCTAGGAAAGCCCTCCAATCTCACCACACTAGGAAAACTAAAAAAGACTATATTCCTTATGTAAGAACTTAAATTCCATTTCTTCACATAAAAGAAATCAAACACCTTCCTTATGGTGAAAAAAAAAATAAATTAAAAAGGGCCCTTCTTTTAATAATTCTTTTAAATTCTGAAAATATCACCTCTGTAAGATGTTAATTGAATGGGGAAAAAATCAACAGGATAATTAAAGACCAGTGGCACATGGAAACTGGGAGTAGCTGTCAGGCTTATCAGGGCCCAAGAAATGTTTGGTATTGTAGAGACAATAATATACATACTGAAGGATAACTGTCTGTAGGATTCAGGGTCCAGGACTGCTGGGGGCTCCTTGTGTGGCTCATCCCACCCTCAGGTAAAACAGCAGATTGGCAGATAGACAAAAAAAAACCAAAACAAAACAAAAAAACAAAAAGAAGCAATAAGATTACTGCTTAAGTAGTCAGAAAGCTTATTATATAAAAATATTTTTTCACATGTTAAATGGAATACAAAGATAATAAGCTCTTGAAAAAAAGAGTAAAACATCCACTTTTTCAACACTGTCACTTCAAGTAATGTAACCAACAATTTGACTCAATATTAAAGTAATGATAACAACTATGTGCACTATGAAGAACCCTACTCTGTAGGCCTTTAAAAGACCTGAAATGTATAGGGATTTACAATTTGTATGTAATGGAATTCAAAACACAGGCTTGTAACTGAAGATGATAGTTCTTTTCAGGTTCTTTGTACAGGCTAACCAAGAACAATGGTAAAGATTCTGATGATTCAAAATCACCTGTTAAGGCAACAATTCTGAAAAGAAATAGTTTCTTGGAAATGCAGGAAGAAGGTGCTATTTTGTGAACTATTTCCAACACTATTAAATAGTATTTCAGACTGAAATAATCCATTGTTTCAAGTTTTTAAGCATCCTTTTGGTTTTGGTTGTCTGTTTTTTCCTGCCTTAAGAGTTTTGCTGAACTTTAGAATATGAAAATTTAGAGAAAAAAAACCCAAGAGTTGGACTCTTTGAATATTTGTTTTGTCTGTGATATGTACTGAGCCATGGCACTACTTGACACTGCAGTGTATGTATAGGTGTCATTTCTTATTTAGATTTTTGTTATCAGGAAATCTTATAACTCAGAGAATACCTTTTGCATTCTTTATACTGTATGTTTATTTTCCAAATGAAGCTCTTCAGAGACATGTTTGAATAAGAGGCATGGAAATGTAGTCTTTCTTAACATATGGAGCTCTGTAAAGATGGGGTTTGAACTGATTAATCAGATAACAACAAAGGTAGAATCAAACCTTACATTTACTTCTGAGCATTTAGAGCAGTCTCTGGAATAAGTTGTTCATTATTGTAATTTTTGTTCCTGGGAATAATTTGTCATTTTCAAATAGAAAACAAACCAAAACAGTAAAATATGAAACATATTAAACCAACTTTGCAATTTATTTTAGAGCAAATTTATCCTTTTTATACTTGGCTGTCTAGTAAGCACTAGTTATGGAATTCTGGAGAATATGGAATCTTATTTTCCAGCAGTTATCCTATATCCTTAGCTAGCCTTCTCCACTATGTATTCTCCCCTCAGTTGGTTGAAGGAACAGTCTTAACAAGATTGGTAATCTTTGGAGATAAATTGTCATTATAAGTATGAAACACCAAATAGAAGTGTCATAATGACACACACTGGTGTTGCTTACAATGCAAGACATGGTCAATGAAAGAAATCCTGATGCTACTCCCAGAGGGGACAATATAAATAATATATAATGGGAACACTGCACCTCAGTTCAGGAACACGGAGAAAAGCTGACAGCACTAACAGCTCTGACAACAGAAGATGTAGCTCCAGTCCATGGCATCTGACCTTTAAGAAAAAAATCTGTCTCCCTAGTTATTAAATGCAAAGAATAAAAAGGATTTGTCAGAATGGGGTGACTGAGTCACCATTTCCTTCAGCATGACTAAATTCAGGACAGAACAGGACACAAATACATGCATATACTGGATTTTCATTTTCTTCCTTTTAAAGTTGGAAATTTACATTATTATGTGACAATTAAACATTGTACCAGAGCAGCAGAATATTGACAAAGATTGTAAAATTTAATTTACTTTGAAAACAATGAATTGAAATATGTGTATTTTTTTACACAACCCAGCATGGAGCGTGATGGAACTGCAACATGGGAGAGGTGCCAACTGCTGCACGGTACCAAAACAAACAGAAGTGTGTGATTTTCTGTTCTAATTCAATTGTTCTATACATTTATTTTCGATATTATATCAAATCTTTGCTATTTAGTTGTTGAAAAACATTGCTTCCAGTAAAACCCACTCAGTGCAGCTTGCACATAACAGTAATTGGAAAAGTAGCAAAGAACAAAGAGATGGTCTTTGGGAAACACACCACAGAAAAAAGGTAAAGAAAGATAAATCAGATGCCAAAGACAACAAAGGGAAAGATACCACTTGTTTATCTGTGCTTGTAATAGTAAGAGCTGTAGTTTTTTTTCCCAGAATTATTTAATCACATTTAAGTTTTTCTCATTTTGTAATTTTTCTTCCTGTTGAAAAGACAGACTTCCTTTCTTTGTAGAGTTACAAGTAATTAATTTTTGACAAGAAGTCAAGTCCACAGTAGGAGAGGCTGAAAGACTCTGAAAGGTATTTCTCTCATTTGCATACATTATACAGACAAACATTCATAAACTCAGTGCCTTACAGACCTAAAACTGAAAGGAAAGCTATAAAGCAAATACAGTTTATTTTATGCAGTTAAATATGTAAAAGTTGAACCTAAAAACTGTTTTCCTGACCAAAATCACTCTCATTAGCAAGCCTGATGGTGTTTTCTTATTGATTTATAGTTCAGTTGTTACCTCTATGAAGGTTGGGTCCTAGCAAAGAACACAAGTCAAATGAGTTACATTGAACTGATCACATATCATTCTGACTAATCTCATCACAAAATGGTCTCAATTGATCAATTGTAGTGTTTCATAATCTACTATCAAACATACTGAATTTGAACCTTTGTTTGGTAGAGATTTTTTAAAATTAATCCTTTCCTATCAGAACACTGTGTTGAGGGAATTGATCTCTTAATGTTCTTATCTCCATTGAAAAATTTATAGTATTTTTTCATTTTATGGAAATAATAAAAATGGGAACAATAATTAAATTTTCAAGCTTAGGTCATTTTCTTACCAAAGTTTCTCATAATCTCCTGGGATCTCATTTACTTACCTGTGAAATTTTTGTACTGTGAAACAGATGTTGTGCTGTGGTGCCTCTCCTGAGGTCTGGCAGTTCTGGTTGTTGCTGGAGGAGCCATACTTCTTAACTCTGCCTTTTGGGTTAACACACAGGCTGCCATCTGGAGGAGTTGTTCATCTTGTAGTGTGAGTGTGATTGCAACTGGACACATTTTTTTCATGATTTAGCTTTAGACTAATCAGGGAAATAAGTAATAGAAAACCCTTTTCTCTAGTGGGAAGTGCATCACAGCCTGGTATTTTTAGATAAATCCTAGTTTGCTGGCAGATGGTAAACATTAAATTTACAGCTACTGGATTTTGCATGTGGGAAATGGTTCCTACAGGATGTGCAGCCTCATTTTGCAAACCGTTAAGAATGTGAGTGGGTCCATTGATTTCAGAAGATTTCATCATGTGTGCAAAGCTGTTCTGGACCGTAAGTATTTGTAAGACTGGGACTGAAACAGGTTTCCTGATTTAAAACAAAAATAAAATTAAAAAAAAAGAAACTTAAGCCAAACCAAAACTAGACAAAACCATGCTATGGTATCTGTGTTAGGGTAATTCTTCATTTCAGCATTTAATTTTGCTTCACACAGGAGGCCTATTAAGTCACCAGTGAATCTGTTGTTTGTTTTGTGTTCTGTTTTAATTTAATTTCATTGCATTCTTATCGCAATGTCCTTTTTACAAGCATATGTGAGGCATTTAATAAGTAGGCAAATGCATGCCAGTTCTACTGTGAACTGCTCATCTTGAAAAATATAATAGCTTAATCTGCACTGTTGTCTTAAAATTAATAGTCAGATTCTGAAAATTACGATTGTAAATTCATTCTTTTTTCTCTGTTGCTATTCCATGACATTTCTCTCTGTCCCTTCTTTCCTTGTAACAGATAAGTTAAAATGCAATTTAGAGAGCAGATTTGAACTATATTTTTTCAGTGATTTACACTTTTGGTCTAAACAGTTATTGTCTTTATAATTGTGTCTTGTACTTAAATGTAATGATTATTTTAAATTTTTAAATTCTCTTTCTCAAATAATTTTTAGGAACAGGCAAATCTCAGTGTAAAAATATCTTTTTGTTTACCTCAGGGAGAGAAAGAAGAAATGTAGAAATAGAAATGTAGTCATTTCAGACACAAGTCCCTTTGTGTTAAACTGTCAAAAAAGATATGGGTTTTTAACCCAAATTCACAGCATTTATTTCACTTAGTTTGAAAAGAATCTCACATTCTTAAATATTCTGTCTGAACAGGACTTTTAAAAAATACAGGTTATGAAGTGAGGGTGTTGGGAACCTGGAAATACAAGGGAACTTGGGACCTGACACTTAGATTTTCATCCCTGTGTGTAGTTGAAAATTTCTGTCAAATGGCATGGATATGACCTAAAGTTCAAGGTGGAGGCAGTAGGTATGAGGTACTAACAATGTGCTATATCAGCCTATGAAGATTAAAATGCTTGTATCCATCTATCTTCTCACTGGAGAAATTATGTATATTTACAGTGATGCTTAATTATTTATTTATTTATTTTTTTATATAATATGTGTGTTTATGTTAAATATTTCAGATCAAGTTTACTTATTAAAAATGCACTGAACTTCTGTCCAGCACATTGGATATATACTTATTCTAAATTTTCATTCTCAGACACTATGCTCTGGTATTAACACAGATAAGTATATCCATGCACTGCTGATACATCTCTGCAGCTCTTTCTCATTTAATGCAATTAAAAATCTTGGATAAAAATAGCAAAAAAACCCGAAAAAACTGTGAATAGGCTCTATGACCCACTTACAAAAATATTTGGTGACATGCCATGAAATAGAGAATGAAAAAAGCACCATAAAAATTCGACATCCTGTTGGGAGCTCGGGTAACTTAAGCAGGAATTATTGGTACAAAGACTTCTTGTCGCAAAGAGACAAATAGAGCTTGTGACTTATTGCTTTGATCCCAAAGCAGCATGCAAGCAAAATTCTCTCTTTACATAATGCAACAAATTCAGCAAATGATGACAAACAACTCACCAAATCACATAAAAGAACACTTAAAATAACCAGGGTGCTTTGAAAGTTCCACTAATTGTTAGGGAAATACCAGTCGCCACTATCTGCTTTACTGCTGCTGGTGTATTCTGTATACATTTGCAATGGAAATGATTTCTGAGAGATTATTTTATATGTTTGTAGAAATGTTGAGACATTTGTTTTGCAGCCCTGCCTTTTAATTACTTGTACTTGATTAAATGCTCAATTCAGACACTATCTCCATGGACCTTGCAGGTGCCTGACTCCATAGTTAGGGTTTATTTTACAGAATTATAAAAGAAGTGGGTCTACAAATCTGGTCATGCAATAACACATGTAATGTGTGAATATTTGTATTAATAGTAAGTAAAAAGACAATAGATTATTGAATGTGTTCTGATGTGTTTGTCATCTCTATTTACTATAGTTTAAAACCACATTCATAACAATTGGCAAAAGCTTCTTCAGTGACACTTTGTATAGAGTTAGTGTTACTCATCATTAATAATGTCAATAGAATTGAATGTTGATAATGTCCCTAATTTCTAATACTTTAGGTAACATTAATTTGGTCTAACCTCATTGCACAACAGTTTCTTAGCATTTTACAATGAAGAAGGCAAATTTAAAAGCAGTGAATGTGTCGCATACAAATTTCAGTTGGAGTCATTAAAATATTTTCATTGTAGAAATATCATAATTGCTCAACTGGAGACTTGATGACCTCCCAAGTGTTCTGATAAATGTATGCTCTCTAAAAAGCTTTTCACTGTTAAGAAACGTGTATAAGAATAGGTTTTAAATCTTGTTAAAATGCATCCTATTGTATTTTCTCATGCTTTTCCTCCTAAATGTTCTTATAAACATATGCTATCCAGGATATTCCTGAAAGACTTTTATGTATTTAAGCTTAGACATTCTTCTGAATTGTAAAGAACAATTGTGATATACACAGAAAAAAATCAACTAGAAAATATAAAGGCTGCCATAAGTTTTCCATTTGCTTTTAGTTTTAAAAAGACCCTACTTTGGCATTTCAGCAATTAAAACAAAACGACATGGTTTTGCTTCAAAGCATAGTCTCTTGGGTCTTATCTAATGCTTATGTCATATTTCTGATCAGATACTGTACAAATCAATCTTACGTGTGAGTATTTTGCCTGACAAACAAATTGCAGCAAGATACATAGGTCTGGGCAGCACTTGTGAAGAGGCCTAAAGAGAAAATAATGTACAAATAATACAGCAGAAGCTTAAAAAAGGAGGAGAGAAAAGTCTCTAGCTTGTTGATTTTGCACACATTTTCTGGTCATTAAGTTCTGATTGTGATATCTTAGCTATTCCATGAGTCTTACAAAATTTGCCATTAGTTTTTATATAAGGGAAACATCTCAGAAATTAAACATTTAGTTTTTAACAAAACCTATGATGGGAAGAAATTGAAACAAAAGTACTTCATTTGCAGTGAAGTACCTCATTTCAAGACGTACTTAAAAAATTGATGGTAGGAGCTAATAAAATGTATGATAGAATAGTTTAATCTTTAATTGTTTCTATTACCTCATAATAGGGAAAAAAATCAAATATAACTGGTTAACTATTTTCCTTTCTTATTTTGTTTGAATTCATTGCCATTTGCAAGCGCCAATTATGTTTTTGTAACTTTTGACACTATTTGAACCTGTAAGAATATAGTGGCTTTCACACATAAATCAACACTGTCTGTTTCCACTGAGAGATTTTGTACTATCTACTGCAGTATAAATTTACAATTAAAAAAAAAACCGACAAAGCCAACAAACAAAAAGGCTGTCCTAACTGTAAGCACACATGCCTTTGGTACCCAGCTTTCCTTCACACACGGTGTTGATGTAGGAATTCAGATGTTGTTGCTAACCAACGTGGGAGGGAGAAACAAGGAAGCGGTGGAACAAATCTGAAGGCAGAAGTGTATATTCAGAGAAGAGAGGAATAAAGAGAGAGGACAGAGAGGAGAAAGGAGAGAGCAAAGAGAAGAGGGGGAGAGAGGGAAGGAGGAAGAAGGAAAAGGCATCATGCCATGGAGGAACACTCACAGTTCAAATTTAGGCTTTCAGCCAGCCATCAAATTGATTTGACATGGATTAGTCCCAAGGGCTAAAAAACGAAGATAAAGAATGGGCTTTTCCTGCAGTGATGTAATAGTGAGTATTACTGTGTGCAAAACGCCAAAGAAAAGCTGTCACAGTATTTTATTTTTTGAATAATTTAAAAAAGAATGAGAAATCACAGTAATAATATAAATGCAAATTGCTACAAGATTGCACTTATCTGGGTGATAGTATTTATCTCTAAGGCTGAAGCCATAGTTCTCAGGTCATAATTTACTGTATTTAACTTAGTGGTCTTGGGGCTTATTTGTCTTTTTTCTTTATTTTTTCTCAGTATGTTTTAAAATGATTTTTTTCTGTTCTTTTCAAAGTGAATTTAGTATTCCTGCCAGTGGCTAAATGAGTAATTCCTGAAAGATAAAACCTCCTTTTTTTTTCTGCAAAGCTACTTCAGAGCAAAATAGAGTAATGAAATATGTCCTCAAATGGAAACAGATTCCTCTTCACTTTCCACTGGTTAAATCCAGGGAAACTCGAATGAAGTTAGGGCAGATATTCAGTATTTTCATCTCAATAGTGGACAGGGAGGACTGTCCTTTTGCCAGTCTCTGTGTCCCGAGCAACAGGAGCCATGAGTACTAGAGATTACTTTCTTCTCTAGGTAGGGAATGAATTCAGATTGTGTCATGTGGTGCTGACACTTTGCATTAGTTTTTAAATTAAGAAAATGTATCCTTGCAATTAATGAGAATCAGCAGAGAACTGTGAAACAAAAATTCTTCATTTGTCTAACATCAGATATTCATTGACTCCAGTTTTACTCAGTCACCTTTTTGTACATTTGGAAAGAATTTTAAATCACAAAGATCAACCAGCTTTAGCTTGATGCTGCTAGAAGAGCTAAAACGTGTTTAGGCTTTGAATATTAATTACCATGCTGCTTTAAAGGTTACAACAGTCACTTTCTCCCAGGGAGGTCATAATTCTGATTGAATAAATGCTTAATTATAGAATATTATAGAATATTGCAGTGAGCTGCAGCAATAAAACCAGAAAGTGGGTTATTCTTTCTTTGATACTCCTAAAAAGATAATAAAGGCGTGTGAAAAATGGAAAAACACATCTGTTAAAAAAAAAAAAAGAAGTATTTATAGATTAATAGCTTGCCTTTTTTTTTTTCCCTAATGGTATGAAAGAAAAGATGTCACTGCTATTCTAACTACTGTGCTTGCCATTGAGATTTTTTAACAAGAAAGCTACTTAGCAATAAGGATATGATTTGTATTACTGCATTCAAAGCAATTTTCCTGTGAAAAAATACAGACTTATCAGACATTTGCTGACATTAAATGCTTAGAAATTTATAGAAATAGATATTTATGCCACCATAGCATAGGCCATATAGCCATATTTAGACTTTAGCCCTTATGTCAACTTGCTTTTAAACCTCAAGGCTGGATTTGGCATCTCATTGTAGGAAACATTGCAGTGGAAGTCTGACAGGTGTGAATGCCTGACACATCCATTTCTTCTTCTGTTCTCTTCTCTTGCTTTTCCTCCCCCTCTCTTCCACTCCCTCCACATTGTAATTTTTCATTCTCCCCATCAGTGCAAGAATCACCACAGCCAGCACCAACGGTGTGTTGCCCTTTGGCCAGTAGGTTTTTTGCAGTCCTTCCTGGCAGCATGAAGCCTCTGTCAGGATTAGGGCAAGGTGGCTCAAGATTGCAGATGCTTTCATCCCAGACTGCTCCAGGACAGTCCTGGGGGCCCCCTCTGGAAAATTGCTCTGAACTGATAATTACTTGGAAACAGCAGTGAAGTGATTTCCTCATTTTACCTTGATAAGCAGCTGTCAGTGGTGCCTAAATCAGTAATCCCCACCTGAGAACTTCCATGTGCTCTAAGGTGTTTTAACAGACTCCTGACTTTCATTTGTCTGACAAGAAAAAGTGTGTGGATGTTGCAAAGAAGAGTGAGAGTACAGAGCTCAGTGTGGTAATTTGGATGTAGCACAAGGTCTTAACTGTGAAATACAGGTAGCGTAGATAAGGTTTCACCTTACCTGGCTTCAGAAAAATAAAACTAATCTCAGTCCTAGTCTTTTGGTCATTGTGTTCTCAGTTGCAAAAGAAGCAGAAAACATATGTCATGCTTTATTTCTAAAATCTGATAACCACAGTACAGGAATAAAAAACAGCAGTGCATCTTTCTCTGAAATTTCCAAGGAAACCTGTTTTGTTCAGATAAAATCTCCCTACCCAAGTCTGAACTGGTGAGGATTTACCTGCTGCCTTCCTAATAAATATCCTCTGTGAAATATTTCCTCCGTGAAATTAGGAGTGTAATTTTTTTCCTAGGCTTTTTCCTGTTCCTTTTGCTATTCTTATTTGAAGTTATATGTGACTGAAGTTATCTATATAGTCACCATAACATTATATATATATATGAAGTTATTGTGACCAAAGTTCTTATTCTGAGTATGTATACACATATTAAGTTTACAATCATTTAAAGAGCCGTGTAGTTCAGAACAATTTTGGTCTGTGGTAAAAAACATTTAAATTAATGTGTCAGGGAGACTTGCTCTCAGTGGAAAACTGGGTATCTCAAAAAAATAATTTCCTATGTTTTTGTACCTTGCCCACAGGTGTCAAATGTTTAAAATCTTCTTGATACAGAATTATTTCAAAAAGGAAATAACCATTTTTCACAAACATGATGTCTGCAGTAGGGAAAAAGAAGCCAAAGACAAGCAGCATACAGAATGAGTTCCACTGCCTTTACTGAAGACATTTAACTAGGACTGTGACCTTTTAAAAAAAGAAAAACAAACCAAACCAAACCAAAGCCCAGAAGATGAAGAGACGGGCAGATGCATTGTAAATATGTAGATACCCTGTAGCTAACTCTGTATCAGGTGAACTAAAATGATCTCTTTTTTTGCCTTGTAGGGTTTTTAAGTACTGGGGATCAAGCTGCAAAAGGGAATTATGGACTGCTTGACCAAATCCAAGCGTTACGTTGGATTGAAGAAAATATTGGATCTTTTGGAGGAGACCCAAAAAGAGTTACTATTTTTGGATCTGGGGCAGGAGCTTCCTGTGTCAGTCTCCTGACACTCTCACACTATTCAGAAGGTAACAAAGAGCAAAGCACTATTTTTCTTTAAAAGTGTAATGAAAATGGCTATAATCAAGTAGGCAGAATTAAAATTACATGAGTTCTGTAATTTTTGTAAAATATCTACTAGCTAATATTCTATATTTGTATTAGAATAAATTATTAAAAATTAAATGCTATTATAGAAGAAATTTAATGCAACAAATGTAATGGACAATCTTTTTTTTTTCTAGCTCTGGCTCCTCTGGGTCTCCTATCAAAGAATTTACCCTAATTAAAATGGAAAAGGGCAGTGACCTTTTTCATTTTTTATGCACTCTTGTCTGTACTTCCAACATGCATTTAGATGCTTTCCTTACTTAACCTTATTAAAAGAAATGGTTTTAACTCCACACAAGTGCTGTGTGATCCCACACAGAGTTCTTCAGGTTTAGATAAGTGTTATAGCTGTGGGCTACCATCACACCTCACCCCACAAAAAAGACACCCCAAGAATATATAGCACCAGTACTGAACTGTTAATAGTCTTGGTGATATGAGCAAATCTACAAAAAATTTATAGAAGAAGATGAGACCTAATAATCTGTTGTATTTTTGTGTAATTCCATG
This sequence comes from Ceyx melanurus, assembly GCA_024611195.1. Lineage (NCBI taxonomy): Eukaryota > Metazoa > Chordata > Aves > Coraciiformes > Alcedinidae > Ceyx > Ceyx melanurus. The sequence continues at coordinate 36,927 of JANHGL010017834.1, read as the reverse complement.
CTAATTGTATCACATAAAAATGCAAAGAAATATGTGACAGAAAGCTAGGCCCTTGCAAGCAGTTGTAGCAGGCTGGCTGTTCAACACACCCTATTTGGAAATACATAAAATTATGCCTTACAGTTCAGTCTGTTGATAGAAATGGGGTGCAGTGAGTAACTGTTGGGTAAGCCATGCCAAAATCAAGCAGATGGAAGCACAAAAACCAACTAATCCCATAACTGAAATTTTGTAGCATGCACAACAAGTAATCATTACAAGGGTTTACCAGCCACAGCCAGTTTTTCCAATAAATGTTTGAAGGTCTTTAAATGTTTTTGTAGCTGTTGCAGTCTTTGACATTTCAAGAACTTGATGTTAGAAACCTTGTGTGTAAGAGGCATTTTAGTTTAAGTATAAAATAAGCCGTTTTCATAATCTTACCAGAAAAAAAACAGATGGGGCAGTGCTCTGACGCAGCAAAACTCTTCAGATTGGGTCTTCCATCTCTCTTCTTATTAGTACATATAAAATAAATAGGAAGAACTATTAATTCTCACCTTACTTTCTTCTGAAAAATGTAAATATATTTTAATCCAACGTATTTCCAGTGCTAAAACACACACTAAATGCTAATAATAATTAAAAAATAAAAGGGTAAGGAAAAATTATGTCAGAGTAGAAGACTCAAACCTATTAAATTAGCTTTAGCAGAGCAGATCTTTTTCAAATTGTGTGATGCGGAGCTTCTGTGGAGGAAATGAGAGTGTGCAATTTTAATTTGACCTTTAAACTACTGAAGAGCACATTTATGAGAGTCATTTACATGACGGAGAGGATATGATTGTTTGTAGATCCCACTTCTTTAAAAAAGTTTTGACAGTACTGCCACTGTGCTAAAGCCAGGGAGCTTCTGCAAGAAAACTCCAGTAGCACCAAAGCATGAGTATTGTTCTTGAAACAGTTAACTGAAACCTGTTCACCTACTTTACATGAGCATCAAGAACAAAAGAGATTTCAATTAGTAGCCTATCAGAGATACTATTAAATGGGAGCAGTGATTAGAATATAGGGAAATTGAATTGAAATTTAGGTATATGCGTCAATTAGCTATTGTATAATCAAAGCTGTCTTTGCTTAGTTAAAACTGCTTTTAATTTTTTATTTTTTTTTTTTAATATATAATTGGGCTTGAATGTGAACAATTTGCACCTGCAGGTTTGTTCCAAAAGGCAATCATACAGAGCGGAACAGCGCTGTCCAGCTGGGCAGTGAACTACCAGCCTGCCAAGTACACTCGCATCCTGGCGGATAAAGTGGGCTGCGACATGCTGGACACCACTGACTTGGTTGAATGTCTGCGGAATAAGAACTACAAAGAGCTCATTCAACAGACCATCACTCCTGCCACCTACCACATTGCCTTCGGGCCTGTGATCGATGGGGATGTGATTCCGGATGACCCTCAGATTCTCATGGAGCAGGGGGAGTTTCTGAACTACGATATAATGCTGGGTGTGAATCAAGGGGAAGGTTTGAAGTTCGTGGACGGCATTGTAGACAACGAAGACGGTGTTTCCCCCAATGATTTTGACTTTTCTGTCTCAAATTTCGTAGACAATCTGTATGGTTATCCAGAAGGGAAAGATACCCTGCGAGAGACCATAAAGTTCATGTACACTGACTGGGCAGACAAAGAAAACCCCGAAACGAGACGGAAGACCCTGGTTGCTCTTTTTACAGACCACCAGTGGGTTGCTCCAGCTGTTGCTACTGCCGACCTGCATGCCCAGTATGGATCTCCAACATATTTCTATGCATTTTACCACCACTGCCAAAGTGAAATGAAACCCAGCTGGGCTGATTCAGCTCATGGGGATGAAGTACCTTATGTGTTTGGGATTCCTATGATTGGCCCCACAGAATTGTTCAACTGCAACTTTTCCAAGAACGACGTCATGCTCAGTGCAGTAGTTATGACGTACTGGACGAACTTTGCCAAAACTGGGTAAGTTTGACCCCCAGCATTCATTATTTTTAACAGTATACTTCTAAAATAGTCATAGTATCCTATTGCAGTGGTTTCAGACCTGATCTTGCAGTCGTATTATAGCACTATTTGCACAAGGGAGAAGGTAACTGGGGCTTATTCATATTTAATAGATTTTTAATTAGTGTGTTCCTTCAAACTATTTTTTCTTAGTAGCTCAGTGAGAACAATAATGCACTTTTTTTTTTTACATTTGAAAAAATAGGTCAATTATTAAAGCAAAGCGTGTCTCGAAGGAAAGGTGTCTCACAAAGACACTGAGATATCAGAGGCAACGTCTTCTACTTGGAGCAGGAACTGTGAGGCAGACAGCACTTTTTTTCTGCTACAAAATTCTTTTATTTAAGTGACCTTCACAGGGATGGGAACTGAGGGAGGAATTGGAACAGCAAGTCAGACGTTGGAAAGATTTTTCCCTCTGTGGGTTATAATGGCAATAAGTACTTGACTGGAAGAGACTCTGATATAAATTTTGCTTTGTGAAGGTTAAAGATTTAAATTAATTCTGTTTATGAAACAAAGACATCAATATTTTGCTGAGAAAGAACTGTAAACATCAAGGAAAGAACCCTCAAAGCAGCTTAATCTGTGAGTGCTATTAATAATTTCTGTCCTCTCCTACAGCATTCTTTTAGAGTATTACAGCAAGGGCTTTTTTGTTAACCTTGAGTCTTTGGTACTGAATTAAACCAAAGATACTTCTGTCACAAAGGGGCTGTAAATCTTCCCAATGAATGTGTAATGGCAGGATTGGGCTCTAGAAACAGCAGCTTTACTGCACTGCAGTGAATGGTGTGCTGCTATATAAGACAAATTTAGAGATGCCTGGTGTGAAATGCTCAGAGGCTTCAGCAGCTCTTGCAGCCTTTAATGAATCCAAATGACGTTCAAGGGAATGAGGTTTTGCAGTCTTAACAAGAACTGAGCTCAAGGATGAATTGAGTGAAAAACAGTCAAATGCTTCAGGTCTATTTACAAAGCAAAAAGAAAGCTTTTGTTGCACTGCATTTTAGATAAACAGGTACTTTTTTTTCTGCAGATACCCCACAGTACTGCAACAATAGTGAACGAGCAGTGGAATATTTAGATGTACTTAGCAACAGGAAGGCATCAGTACTGGTATGAACAAGCCTCATGGTGAAAGCTTGGTTTATGGACAAATAACACCACAGGTTAGCTGCACTGCACACTCAGAAAGATGATTATACCATCAGTTTCTCATTATTTATAAAGAGCCATATATACATAGAGGACTTCAGATCCTCACAAGTATACATCGTATTACGGTGGAGATGCAGTATCTCCACAGTATTATTTACAATTTACTTTATGACTATTCCCTGTAGAATAAGTTATATCTAAGCCACTTTTTGCGACTGACAGGAGCTTTTTACACTCCCAGCTGCCACCATTACTTGTAATGGTAAACACTTCCCAGCTGTTGCTACTGGAAAGCAGATTCCAGCAGTCTCTACATGCCACCACCCAGTTCTTTGGTTATGGATCCACTGCCACACTACAACTAAAAGCACAACAGGTGTTTTGGCAGTTAGTCAGTTCTGAAACTTCTCCATTGCTAATGAGACGGCAGTGGAGACAAACTTGCCCCTTTATAGACAGTCTGAAAGATGTGCCATTAAAAATGACCTCTACCTCTAAAATTTCAGTTTTCACTAGCAAAGGAAAAGAGCAACACTAGGCACATTAATTTACTGGGTTTTACCTTTGTTTTTATGAACAACAATTAATTGTTCTGTATAGTAAAAGAGAATACTTGGAGGAAAATAGTATTTTATGATTACATCTTTCTTCACCTTCTGTTGCCTCCAATGGAAAAGACAGAGTCCCACCTATGCAAAGTTTATCTTTTCCTTTTGTTAAAGCCTATCTGCAAAGAGTCAAAGGGGGAGCACAGAAACATTGGAAGCAATTAACATTTCTCCCCTTCCAGACAGGTCTTTCCAGATCTTATCACCACAGATGTTTGAGGCCCACCATAGCCAGGCTCTCCAGACTGAACAGTCCCAGCTGCCTCAGCCTCTCCTCATAGCAGAGGTGCTCCAGGATATCTTACCTCTTCTAGAATTTAATTTCTCCTTACAACTACTATTATCATTAGGGGTTTTAAAAATTATAATATTTTAGCTTGATTTAGTTTAGTTATTAAACTCTTTTTATCTCCATGAGTTGTAATTATTTTTATTTTTTTTTTCTGATTCTCCTCCATTCCACTGCAGGGGAGGATTAAGCATGTGGCTTAGTTGCCACCTGGAGTTAAAACACGATATGCATTAACAGTTGTTTTGGCCTTTTCAAAACTACGCTTCTAACGTTTTAAAAATAGGAAAGCAACTTTTTATAGAGTAGGTGTAAGTAACTAAATCTGGATACAAAACTGACATGAAAATACAGCTTTTTATGTCACTATGTGCGAAATTATTGGAGACCTTCATTAAGAGGTGCACTGAAAGCTTCAGTCTGCTGCCAGTAGCACTATCCTAACTGATTTTATATGCTCAAACATTCTGTTAGGGTGATGTTACATCCTTCACAGATACATCAGCAGGGGGAGACTGAATAACATGAGGGGATGTGTGCCAGTCCACAGTTGCTCTGCCAGCTACGCTCTTGGAAAGAAGGATTTGCAGTTTCATGGAGTAGATACAAAGCCATGCTCTCATTAAAGATAGCTCTTGGCTTTCTAAAAATTACCCTCTTTTGAGGAGTTACAATATTTTTAGTTGCATTCATCCAGCTCTACCTAGGTTGGCAATTGGAAAGATAAAGGCCTAAATGATATATCCTTGTTCTTTTTTTGTAAATCTGATAAATACTCAATTATTTTATTGCCATTGATTCTGAAGCAAAAACCTAACTGAGTTATTAAGGATGTCTGTGTTTTATATTCAGTTTGGCTTTTTTATGGAAGACCCAATTAAACCTATAATGATTAAACAGTAATTTCAAATCAACTCTCTGTGAAATCCTTTACAAGGCTTTTGCATTTCTTCCTGAAGAAATAACTACCTCCTAATCTGTGTTAGTCAGACAAAAGTCTACTTACAGTTGGCTTTCCTTAGTAGTTATAGTAGCTGACTGGGAGCATGGCAACAGTGGAGCCTGGTGATATGTGAGGAAAGGAGGTAAGGGAAAATAAGCTTGTGTACCAATGCCCTAGGCAGGAATGGCTGTGCCATTATTAATATCGTGACAACACAGAAAGAATGAAGAAATACCATCCCCTCCTTTCCTCCCTCCCTTCCTTCCCTCCTTTGAAGAAATGATTGCAAGTACATCTGTATTTTATGCCTAGCTATAATACTGGAAATGTGTTCATAATAGGATAAATTTCCCAATTACCTAAGAAAAATACTTAACATGCTCTAGGTTGTTACCTTTTGATTTTATGAATTGTTTCCAGTGTACATAAGAGGATAGCCAAGGAAAGTAAAAAATAATTCATATCTACTGAATATTTTTTAAAATTATCATTAGTCTGTAAAACCAAGATCCATGGATTATTAGATCCTCTGTTAAGGGCTGGACCTAGTTATTCCATTTTCTTCTGAAAAAAATGTAATTTAGATATCTATTTTCCAAATTCACAGATATTATTAAACCATTTATACAGTTATTAAGTGATCAGCTCTAGAGTAGGTGGCAATGGTAGAGTCGTGGTATTCTCAGAAAAAAAAAATAAATTAAAAAAAGGTTTGTAGGGCTGGCTGATTTTTTTTCTGTTCCTTGTTTCCACGAACAGCTTTGTGCCCACACAAAGCCATGCAAACAAATCTTGTAATACAAGACTAGTCTTATGTAATGTAATTTTCTCTCTTGTGTTTGGAGGAGGCGACAGTGTAATTGTCTAATATAGTTTAGGAGGTAGACAATGGAAGAGAGAGAAAGGGAGGTTGATATTTACTTATTTCAACAGCTCTGAAAGCTGTTATCTGTGGGTCTTGGTATTCCCGTAACATACATAAGAGTAGATTGGAAGAAAAGGAAAATACTAGAATAATTGTCACAGGAAATAAACTAATGCATATGGGAATGGAAAGGAGAATGGGAATTTCTCAGAGTAATGCACAGAAAATGAATCATGCACTCTCAGTACATCTCAGAGTCCCAGAAAATACTAATTGCTGCAAAAGATTCAAACTCAGGAACAATGGAATGTTACACTTAGTAATTTAAAATTTCTGTATTTTTTTCATGCCAAAAGGAAGTCTTATTTACATAAAGTTTACCAGATTTATAAGCATATACAGAGCTTACTTTTAAATGCTTTAAATTCCAACGTTGGATAGGGATTAGATACCAATCTTTAATGTTTAGATCAGTGGAAATAGGGGTACCTTAAATAAGAAAGTTAATGTGAAACTGAGAAGAGCTGAAACTTTAATACATGGAAAGTTAGTTAATACCACTCTAAGACATCTTTGGAGACTGATACTGAATCACAGAACTGATGAGCTTTTTGGAGATGAAACACAACCCTTTATCTATTTTCATATAAAATATTATTACGGTGTCTGGGATGCACTTTACAGTAAGTAACTTGTTTATTTATTGATACCTCTTATTAAGTCAAAGTGATTTTGTTAGCTTCTGGGTTTTAAGTTATGTTAATTATTGGACAAACTATTAACTAAAGGATGGAGGGTTGTTGTTTTTTTTTCTTTTTTTTTTCTTTTTTTCCTTAATGACTGTAATATTGCCTGTTTTTATTTTTGTAGAGATCCAAACCAGCCTGTTCCGCAGGACACAAAGTTCATCCACACAAAACCCAACCGCTTTGAGGAGGTGGCCTGGTCCAAATACAATCCCAAAGACCAGCTTTATCTGCACATTGGCCTGAAACCCCGAGTTCGCGATCACTACCGAGCAACAAAAGTTGCTTTTTGGCTGGAGCTTGTTCCGCACCTTCACAACCTGAACGAAATATTTCAGTACGTTTCCACAACAACTAAAGTTCCCCCTCCTGACATGACATCATTTCCTTACGTGACCCGCCGTTCTCCTGGTAAATTGTGGCCAGCCACCAAGCGCCCGGCGATGACACCTGCCAACAACCCCAAGCACTCGAAAGACACCCACAAAACGGCCCCGGAGGACACAACGGTTCTGATCGAGAACAAGAGAGATTACTCCACTGAACTGAGCGTCACCATCGCTGTGGGGGCATCCTTGCTGTTCCTCAACATCTTGGCCTTCGCTGCACTGTATTACAAGAAGGACAAGCGGCGCCATGAGACTCACAGGCGCCCCAGCCCGCAGAGGAACACGACCAACGACATTGCACACATACAGAACGAAGAGATCATGTCACTGCAGATGAAACAGCTGGAGCACGACCACGAGTGCGAGTCCCTGCAGGCCCACGACACGCTGAGACTAACCTGTCCACCCGACTACACGCTTACTTTGAGAAGATCCCCAGATGACATCCCGCTAATGACACCCAACACCATAACCATGATTCCAAACACATTAACAGGAATGCAGCCTTTGCATACTTTCAACACCTTCAGTGGAGGACAAAACAGTACGAATTTGCCCCATGGACATTCAACCACTAGGGTATAGCTCAGCCCTTCCGCCTCACAAGCCACTTGGAAGAAAGAAAAAAAATAAAATAAAAAGACAAACAAACTAAAATAATAATAAAAAAAGGAAGAGGAAAATGTTGTAATATCTTCCATTGAACACCATGTCAAAATCTAAAGTAAAAACAAGTAAACGAGAAGGACAGTCCTTATTTTCTTACTGATCCTTCCCACAGAAACCCTCTGATGTTAAAGATCAACTACAAACCCTGTGAAATGTGAAGTGTACATTGCTGTTATGATACTGCTTTAAGATCTCAGCCACTTTGATTGAAACTTGAGGCCAGAAGAAGCCACTTAAAATGGTATTTTGGGTGTAACAAGCAGAGCAGAGTCTTCTGGAACACAAAGCCAGTGACTGTACAGGTGTTTTAGTTTGGTTTTTTTTTTTTAATAAAAAAAAAAAGAAAATAATAAAAAATATTCTTTATGTGCCATACCATGAATGGCCCTTGTTAAAACAAAGACATCACCACGGGCTTTTACCCAGCGTATGAAGCTGTAATCCAGATGGGGGAAATAGAATTTTATTATTAAAAACAAAAATGAAAAAAAAGAGGAGGACTGACTATGCAGTAAAATACGTATAGTTCTGTGCAAAGAGATGACTTGCCAGCCTGAACTATATTTAAAGAAACTTTGTAAAAATGTACATAGCTGTGAGTTTAAAAACAAAACAAAAAAACAAAAACAAAAAAAACCTACACACAAAAAAAGATAAGCTTTTATTGATGTTTTCAGTTTGAAAAGAGCTTTTAGAAAGATTGTGCATTCGGTTGTGACCTATATGTATATACATTAGTCATATCACCTCTGTTTCCTCCAAGCCCAAAGGAGGAATTTCTTCTTAATTACTAGTGGTAAACAAAAAAATGAGTTTTTTCTAACATGTTTCATTTATATGAGGACATGGTGTCATGCAGAGGATACAGTTGTCTGTGTGACCTGCGTATTTTCTCTTACAGGTTACACTAGTGCATGTTAAAGTATTCATAGGAGATTGTTGTTATTTTCAGAAACTTTTTTTCTATAATTTAATTTTGTGTTAGCCTTTGTTAAATTGCAACACAGCAATGGATTGGAAAATGGAGAGAAAATAATTACAAAAGAAATAATTACTATTTTAAACTTGTTGAAGTGAACCAAGAAACATCCAATAATATATATTCAGAGTCCAGTTTGTAGTTCTTGGTTATTGTGATACATTAGGAAGAGTTTAGTGCCCTGACAAAAGCAAAGAAAGCCTGTGTTTTGTTCAGCCTTTTCTGATGAAAACTAGCTCTATATTCACCAGCAGTTGCAGTGGAATCTCAGCTGAGAAAGCACCTTCTTCGCTTTGCTAAACAAAATAAAGCCACCGTTTGAAAGTGGGGCAATGGTGGGTGGTTGGCTGTTTTTTAGTGTTCAGAAATGATCACTGTGCAAAGAAATTCTCTGCCCAGTATCCTCTTCTGTGCACGAGAGCGTACCTGTCAGAAAATACCCTTTTTTTTTTGCTGATTTATGACACAGCAGTCCCACAGTCAGTGAACCTTACGGAGAGAGAAGCAGAGATGTTGTCAGCTGTTCTGCATCTGAATAAAACCAAAAACTCCAGAAAGCATCACTCTCAGGAATGGCAAAAATTCTTAGCTGATTATTCCCTTCTGCCCTTCCTTCAGTAGGAAACCAGGGGCCAAGCAGAGGTATCAAACAAGGAAACTTAACAGATTGATTCAAACAACTGATACGAGTGTGAAAATCTTGAAGTAATTTCTTGCAGATGAATATTTCTTTATATTTCATCTTTGAAAGTTACTCCATCATCTAGAGATAGTAACCAAAGATATTTTAACAATTGGTCTGCACTTGAAGGTGATTATCCCAGATGTATTTTCTATTATTAATTTACAACTAAGCCGCGCCAATACCATATGTCCCGTGAGTATCTAACACAAGATGCCTTGTACCTCTTGTTTTCTATTTTTTTTTGTTTTATAATAAAATGTCTTGGAACGGTCACCCCTACCAATAAAATCGAAGACAAGGTGATTCACTGAGGTCTATTCATCCGCACAACTCCTTGTTGTAGCAGCCAGGAAAACAGATTCTGAAGGAAAGAAAAGAAAAAAAAAAAAGAAATTAATGACATGGTAAAAACACAAGTGTTTGGAATGTGTGAATCAACAACTCCAAAGTACAACTAGTAGCAAAAATAAACTTGTTTCTATTTTCCATCTATCCATCACATAATATTGAATAATGCTGACTCTATACCAGGCCATTTCCACCACCTATGTCATGCTTCAGCTGAGATGCAGCAGTTCTCAACTCTTAATAAAAAAGGTTAAAAAAAAAAGAAAAAAAAAAAAAGAAAAAGAAAAAACAAGTTAAAAAAGGTAATGATGCTTGGCATCATAATCAGTTGGGTATGTTTGTAATGTGAATTAAAGTATTTGTTTAGTACTTCCAATTGTCTTCTGCTAGCAATATGTACAGTACTGTGTCAGGCTTGTGACATTTGGGTAAAAAAAAGTTCCTGTAAGTGAATGATTTTAGCTTTTAAAAGTAATTACAATCAAGTTGATTTAATAATTTAATACATCTGGACTGATGTATGATTTATAGAGGGAAGAGATTTATAAGGTCTTCATAGAATTCTATAATAATGATATCAAAATATACTTTGCAAACTGTAAAAGAGAAACAAAAGTACTTTCCCAGGCTTATATTCTTGACCTTAAGAGGCACACAGGGTTTAATGGTTTCTTCTGTTATTGTTTTGCAACTTTTTGTTTTTTGCCTTAAGTAATGATAGAAGATATATATGGCTGGACACATATGTATAAACTTTTCAGCAGCATTTTTAATAATAAAATATCACAGTATTTTCTAATGCTTTGTGCAAAGAACTACGTGTTCATCCTTTTGTGTAGAAAGTCTTTCAGAGGTGTGTTTTCTGCCCCATCTCCATTTCATTGCCTTGATACACAGAACAAAAATAGTAAAGTAGCAGAGGTTGCACTTTTAAGTTAGCATTGAGTTTTCAAGGCTTTTGTAGTTCAATAAGCCTGCCAGTGAAAGGAAACTCAGACAATGAAGATATCAGAGAAAAAGTTTCATGTATTTATTGCCCGTATGCACTGCAACTCCCATTGAAGCAATGGTTTAGTTATTTTGTAATTTCTGTAGCACTGAAAAAAAAAGCTTAAGTAAGCAACTTTCAATGTTAGTGTATAGTTTAGCAGCTGAAAAATGTATCTTCCAAATTAGAAATCAAAATAATTCAGATAAATCTAATACATCCAGCCTCCACAAGTAAATATTCTTTCATTTGATATTTAAAATTTAGATAAATAATGGATTTTGTTAGAAAAGGAATATGTAGGAGCAGCAATATAAGTTACTCATGTATATTTAAGGATTATACATATATTGCAGGTATATTAATATCATCCGTCCTTCAAAAGCCAAGTAAATAGTTTGTTCTTTTATGGTGTTAAATTCCATTTACCAACCGTGTTTCCTTTCACTTGAAAGGTACATAGACATTTTAATAATTTGAGCTTGGTATTGTTTGCTTTCTGTAACTATTCTACTAAAAAGAGGTTCTAACAATAATGTTGGATGAATTTTGAGCATATTATTGAAGAGTATTTGCAAAAAGCAAATTCTGAATGATTCATATCAGATTTTTGATATGAAGAATCAAGCTTATGAGAAAGAAACATATCATGTGCCTATCGACCTAATGAAACAGCTTGAATTTTGAAAACTGAATTTGTATATAAAGCTTTTGCAAATAAAATGCAGATTTAGAATTGTTCAGCAAATATGTTTAATTACAGGTACACTTGGAAGTTTCACAGCTTGTTCTGAGATAGTTCATATACAAGAAAAGGGGTTACAGTCATGTTATTTCTGTGAATTGTTCACCTTAAATTGCTGGGTGAACTCAATAAATTACCTTCTTTTCAGTTAATCAATTTCATATTAAAAAAAAAAAAAAGAAAAAAAAGTTGGTTCACACTAATTAAATATTGTGTTGTTCTATTTCTTTACTGTATGAATTTTAAATCTGCAGATTAGTATGTTTCTTTTTTGACTTTGCTAAGAGTATGTCAAGTTAATGGTATTTAATATCACATGATAATCATATGAAATAATACCATAACAATTATGTGCTTGTCTCAGATGTGTAGTTTTATGTTTGTATTACTTAATTATTGTCAACTGTTTCTCACCTTTTCATCTACAAACCTCATCAGCCTGAGTCTCTTTAAAGAGGCCATTAGCAGCTGCTAAAAACTGATTTTTGCCCCACTAGAAATTATGATATTATGTATTTAATATCATAATATGTTAAAATGCTTCTTAGCAACTCAGATTAGCCCAAAAAGCAAAACACTAACCTCTTATTAATGCAAATGAAAAATAAGGAAGGGGTTTGGAAATGCCTAAACATCTTGTTTGAGCTGTAGCATAATAAATAGCACTTCACTTTGGGATGAGGTTTTGATGCAAACCATTTTGTTTGGTGTTCACTTTGGCCACCAAGGTCCTCACTGTCTCTTCTCCAAGATACGTTTTAAGAAAATTATGCTTTCTTACTCTTTTATAACTCATACAGATTACTTCATCCAAATTTTACTGTGGTAAAAAAAAAAACAAACCAAGATCACTCAGGGAAAGAATGAGAGAATAAATTTTGTCATAAACCAAGCAAATTTCAAATATAAAATAATTATGTAATCAAATAGGTACATTCAATGGAAAGTTGTGAAATTTCCACCCCTTTCCCACAAAGAATAAAAAAGCATTTTCACCCTGTTCTAGTAATTTCTGAAATATCCCCTTATGTAAATGAGAAACTAAATAATAGATTCATCAAATCATTTTGGTTGGAAGAGATCTTTAAGATTTAGTCCAACTGTAAATCCAATTCTGCCAGTTCACAATTAAACCATGTCCCTAAGTGCCACATCTACAGGTCTTTTAAATTCCTCCAGGAATGGGGACTTAAGCACTTACCTAGGCAGCCTGTTCCAGTGATTTGCAACCCATTCTGTGAAGAAATTTTCCTAACACCTTTCCTAAATCTCCCCTGGTATAACTTTACACCAGTTCCTCTTGTTCTATTACTTGTTTTGTGGGAGAACAGACTGAATCCCACCTCACTGCAGCCTCCTCTTTGTGTTTTCCCTCCTACACAATGAACATCAAGTATTCAAAACATAAAAATTTATTCCCCTACTGCTTTTTATCAGGGATTATAGGTTGCCTAGATGCTTCACAATTATCCCATTCCTAGGAGTCAAGGTTTAAATTAAAGGGAAAAGCCATTAAACTGGTATATATTGGCATAGACGTCTTAGGCAGCAGTTATGTTTCTCTTCAGCAGCCAAAGGTATGGCACAGAAACATAGTGAACATTATCTGTGTTTTATTTTTAAAATATTGCATTTCTAGAGATTATCTTTTTCCAGCTTTTGATGTCTGATGTCATGCTTATTACTGTGCTAATTTATTTCATCTTTGTTTCTTTTTTTCAACTTTATCTTATATCTGTTACTGCTGTTTCACCAGATACTTACCCAAGTGGTACAGATATTTATGTGTTGGGTTTCTTTTTCCCCTGTCACAACAGTTTTGTTTGGTCCCAGATTTGTTCCCTCCTGTCCTGTACAGCTGTGTGAAAAGCATTTTTCATATGACATTTTCCTTGCTTCTTTTAGTGTTAAAGTTACACTGAAAGGGTATTTACATTACAGTATTAATCATCCTTGGATGATGAAAGGTTGGACTTGGAGACCCTGGAGTTCCTTTCCAACCATCATGATTCTGTGATCCTTGAAGTGCATCAGTCTCTAAAGCTGTGTCCACTTTGTGCCAGCCCAACAGCTTTGATCTGGTGTGGTGTATGTCTCAGTGGGCAGTGTCAGGCTTGCAGCAGGGCTCTCCTGTTCCTCACCAGTTTATATTAATGTTATTATTCACTGCTGGCTTTTGTTTCTTTTCTATATTGATCTTTAATCAAGATAAATTAAATTAGTCTGTTGCATTCCATAGCAAGATTTCTCAAACCCTAAAAGCATACTGTTCTTAATTCTTATTTAAGATACAGCTAATTACACTGTACCTTAAAAACATAAACATTTTCCTAAGCGATTCATATTTCCTGATTCTCCCATCAGTGCAAATTAACACGGGGCTGGCAAAGTTAGCCCTGCATGATAAGAACTCTTGGAAGTACCCCTGCCAAGGGGTGGGCACTTGCCTCCTGTATCTTGGGAAATAAATATGACTACCATTGTCATTCATCAAAATTTCATTACATCACTTCAAAGGTAAGCAAGACCTAAGGTAAAATTAGTAGAAAGTGCTGATTCTGAGGACCATGCTCTAATATCCCACACTGGTGATTATTCTGTGAAGGTAACAATTGGCAGTGCATGGAGCAGCTTAATTCAGTCACTGGGTTTCTCACTTCAGAAGCTACAATGGAATTTGTGCATTTCAGGACATGAAGATGATATTACAAAAGTGTTTTTTAATGGAATTCCTGCTTTCAAGAACGCCTATAAGCAGCAGCAAATAAAGAGCAGGGTGAATGCTTTAAAATAAATAGGAATCAAATGAAAACTGTTTCTAAATTAGACAGGAAGAAATATGATGTGATATGTTGTGACCTTAAAATGATGTGATGGATTTCTTCTGTGTTAAGGGCCAACAGAAAAAAGGACAAGTATCTCAAAGGATACATTTTTACAGGGACTAGTCAAACAAAATCACTGCAGATAATGAGATTATAATGGGACTTTGAACAGAGATGTTATGTCATAATGCTATACCATATGGATTTAGATATGTTGAACATAATCTACAGTGCTCATGAGGGTATTGAGAGATATAAAATTGGATCCCGGGGTGCCCTACTTTAGCCAGTGAACAGTGCTGCCATGGAAGATAATACAGCAAAATGAAATGTGCACTTGTGTCAGGGAATGACAAAAGAAAATGCAGCTCATTTTGTTACAAGAAAGACAAAGTGCCAGACTCCATAAATGACGACAATACAAACCAGACACAGGTCCTGCCTAGAGAACTGTCCTGAATGTAGAGTCCAAGAGGGATTATGCTCCAAATTTGCTTTTTTCCTCACTTTCCTGGTGGGGAAGCATGAATAGGGAAGGCCTGAATATGCTGTGCTTCAGTAACTGCTGGCCCTGGAAAAGGTAAGTGACTGCAAGAAAATAAATGAAAAAAGTATTTTTTTTTCATTCTTGAAAGTAAGGTGCTATGTTTTTCTCAGTTTTTCTTATATACTGAAGTATATATATATAATTATATACAGTTAATTAACTTATATACAGTTTTTCTTATACATACTGAAGAATGCCTTAATGTGTCTTCACCATCACAGTCCATTCATTTCTCAAGATGTAGAAAAGTCAACTATTCCAGTAAACAGTTTGTAAATAATGAAATCACTATGCCCATTTCATATACATATATGTTTTTCCTTTCTAACAGTTAACTGTGGATCATTTAGGTGGAAGAGGAAATATCTGGTCACTGTTTCCTGTACTGTACTTCGGTTTGCCACTTTTCTGAGAAAATAAATAAGCCCATGATGCAAGATTCCCATCTTGCAAAGCACTTCACTGACTAGGCTGTGCTGTGTAACTAGTATTCAACTGTCCTGACCCTCCTCCTCCTCCATGCACGCACATACAGGCATCCAGATTTTATCCTGAGTGTTGGGTGAGCCAGAGAGGTCGCCCAATGACTGTTGGCTTCATGATGCATCCAGAGCAGTTGGTACATAAGGGGACCTGGTTTCTCCTGTCTTGCTCACTGTCTTCCCACCGCTGCCTCCAGGGCACACTAGACAGGTCCTCAGGTGCTCCTCGGCCCAGTGCCAGGTCATGGTCTGTGAATCCAACCCTTTCCTCTCCTGAACAGTTCTGGAAGAAGTCACTGACTCCTGTACCTGCAACCACAGCTCTCCCTTCAGCTAGCTGTACAAGTCTTCTCAACCAGTAGAAGGTCTAACAGATGGTGGGATAGTGAAACACTAATTCCTCCCTTTATATAACATTTAAATATGTAATTCAGAATTAGAATTAATGAACGTGAAAAGACTGCAAACATTCCCATCATAATTCATTCATGAAGACAGTTAAGTGTTGTGGAAAACATTTCCTTTGATTCACTCGGCTAGCATAACAGGTTTGCTCATAAAAGGTAAAATGAACAAATAACATTTAGACATAGAGCCTGCAACAGCCAGGTGTCCATTTGTGACTTTGCAAAGCACCGTGCATTCTGCTTCAAAGCTTTAATTCCACTAGTTCTTTAATTTAAGATCTGTATTTTGATCTAAATCTCTTTCCTCTAAAACAAATAGCAACACTTCCAATGAATTCAACACTGCTGAATCAAACCCAATAATCCTGCTTTCTTAAAAAAGAGAAATGCAAAAAGAAGTCTTAGCTATGTGTCTATGTTTTTCTTCTGTTAGGTGAAAAAAAATTGCTAGTACCATATTCATAATATATTAGAATTTTTGCTTATCCATGGAAAGAATTTAACAAGTATTTATCAAAATATTATTTAATAATATTTTGTTATTAACTCAAATTACCATGTGGATGATACACAACCAGTAAATCACACCCATTTGGTCCAAAGAGTTAAGCAACATAAATAAAAGAGTAAAATGTTGTACCGAAGAAACATAAACACACTCATAATAAAAACACATTGTACCATGACTTACAAAGAAATGCATTCATAAAAGCTTCACTATTACTGCCTCAAAATGGACAAAAGAAGAAAAATCACATATGACGTGATATTAATCTGGGAATAGCTTTTTATATTTGAACTGAGCAAGGTGAGATTTAAGTTTTCAATAAATATAAATAATTGCTATTGAAACAATCCGTTTCCTACGTGACACAGGTGACATGTCTAGAAAAAGAATTGTCCTTATTAACTGGAGTGCATTTTCACTTTTCTTATTTCACAGAAAAGGATGTAAAGTGGGTTTTGTTTGATACAGACATTTGTGATAAAAAATACTTAATATAGAATCAGAACAAAAGGAGCAAAGTAAAACCAGTTTGTGTAACCACAGTACCTTTTCTGACAGTGATATTGAAATAGAATAATTACTCAATTGACTAGAGCTTTGTCTGTTTGTGGCAGATTAAGATTGGAGACAGGAAGTTTTCCTTCTGTGGTTTTACTACAGGTAAGTTTTTTGTTGTTGGTCTCTACTTACTGAAGATAACAGAGATGCTTATACTCTGCACTTGGAAAGCAGTATAAACAAATGATTGGAAAGTCTAGTTCCCATAGTGCTGCAACTCTCAGATTGGTTGCCCCTGTCTCATCACTGCCATCATATTTGTCTTAAAGATAACTTGTGATAGTTGAGACAATTTTAGGTAGGTTACTTTTCAATAAATATACCAGGTTTTCATGTGTACTCATTTATAAAATTAGCATGAAACTCAATTGTCAACTTCCATAGCTTTCAGCAAGGGTTTTCCCCTTTATTGTTTTTTGTATGTAGTAAATCTGATCAGATATATAAGGACGGTGTTTGCCACATATTTTTGTCTTCAGTTTAACAGTGGTGCCAATACAATTTTCTATTTCTGTTTGGGTTTTTTTTACCTTTTCACTCTTAGATGATGGCTATTCCTCTAGACAGTAATTGACACCATTCATGTTATAGTAGTGCTCTGTGATTTGTGGGGGTTTGGATTTTTTTTAATTTTTAACTTTGTTTTTGTTGTTGTTTTGGGTTTGGTTTTGTTGTTGATTTAAGGGAACTGTTTCCCATGTTGCTATTTTAGTGGTATTGCATCAAGTTTTCAGTGACTTCTCACTCTTGTCAGCTTTTGTCAGAAGTAAAAGACATCTTCCCTGAGCTCCTCAATTGCCTTGGTGTTTGTCTTCAAATTAAGTTGCCAGCAAAATATAAAATCACAGCAGGAAACAAATAAATGACCATGCTTTTTATTGCATCAAGCTATAGGAAAGGGTGGAAAACACTGCTAAATAGCCATCCATTCTCCAAACAACCTGTTTTGAGGGTGGAAGGAGATGAGATACTTTTATCTGGATAGAAGTAAATTGCCTGTTCTCCACAGTCCTTCTCCACATCTAAGTTTCAGGTTTTGAACCTACTCCTAACTAAAAATCCTCAAAACGGAAAGCTCTTCCCTACAAAATACTCATACTCTGATTTTTTAGGGAAGAGTGTTCTCTACAGACTGTTGCTGTGGACTTCACAGGATCACAGAGCAGTTGAGGTTAACTTGACTTGGCTAACATGGCACCTTTGGTTTGTTGTTTTTATAAAAGAAAAAGCTTCATAGGAATGTTTCCTGTTTCCCATCTACTACTACATCTCTACAAACCAGAATAAATTCCCTTATGGGACCTACAGGTTGTTTTGAAAATAGCAGTGCTCCTGGATTCCTTAATGCTCTTGAACAAAGAAGATTGCCTGTCTTACTTTTGGGGTCTTTGTGCTTTGTAGCAGGATACAGATAAAGTGTATGAATGAACAGCTAGAAAAAATTGTTTCCATAGAAATCTCTTCAGTTTTCTTCATCCAGATATTTCATCTTCCCCAGGAGAAAAGAGATCAAACTACTTCACTTCCTCCTGTTAAATGACTGTGTGTCTACACTGTACTTTGACACCGAAACTACCCTATGGCTGAGTGAAAAGAACAGCAAAAAGAAAAAACAAAGGAAGAACATTTATTTCAGTGTATCCTTGATTTGTGCCCATCACCTTTCTCACTCACGTACTGCAGGATTTTTCCAGATTCAGTCCACTGCTTGTAAAAGATCTATTCCTTTCCTCTCCAGAGCTTGTCTTGCAGTCTCTGAAGAAAATGGATGACCTTTCTTTATCTCAAAGAGCTTTTCAAGAACCTGAACAAATAAAACCTGCACTGTGTTACGCTGCTGCTAATTCTTACTAAGGCCAGGTTCAGGCAGAATTTGGGAAAACAATGCCTTAAGCCATAGTTCTCAGATTGTGCCCTGTGCTTTTTTCCTTAAGAATTTTCAGTGATTTATTTTTATGTTACTACTAAAGTATACTACAAGTCAGAGATCTATTAGATTTATTTCCTAGCAGGGAATTGAGTTTTATTGGACGAGTAAAATCTGGAATTTAAGATAAGGTCATGAATCAATCTAAGCTATACCATAGAACATGAGTATAAAGTGTATATTTTTGTAATCTTAAAAATACCCTATTGTTAGTTATTTTTACTAAAGGACAAAAATAAACTTGATATTTTTGAAACAGGCAAATGAAAAGATTACTGTATCTACTGTATTCTTTTTTTCTTTTCTAATAATTCAAATGACATTATCATCACCTACATCCTTGTGGCATCACATGCCGTGGTACATTAATGAAATTCACTAAATTAATGCCATATCCTCACAATAACAGCTTGAGAGATCAGTTGTGATTATAATAACAAGAACAGCAACAACAGCTTCCTACCTTCAACTGAAGAGCAATATTAATCCTGTGACTCATCATTCATCATACTCCAACAGCAGAAAAAATCTTCACCCTTAATGTCATCATTCACCCATAGGAGAAAAACAGTAATTTTAGATAATGGGGAACTGTTATTTTCTTTTTCTTCCCCATCACCATGTCTCTCAGGGACTTAAATGTCTCCAAAGATCTTAAGTCAACCTTTTTATATGGGACTTTCATGTAGAAGTGACATTAGTTTGCTTCGAAGAAAATAATGTTTTAATAGTTTCATTCAGATCTCTGAATTTATCATTTGTCAGTATTGTTGAAAAGCTAAATTATGTAAAAAACAAGTACAGTAATAGAAGGATATTGATGTCACAGGTCTGTAACTGAAGCATTTTGTTATTTTTAATGGTATTATAGTAATCTGTGCATTTATCTCATAATATTTTGGTCTTAGTATTTGTTGTTCTCTAAATTATGTCAGAGGTTAAAACAAGCAGCTTCCATGATTTGAAAGTGCAAATTGTATCTGTTTTACAGTAATGCAAGATATTATATATAATCTGGTTTCAGAATTTGAATTTAATTAGACAGGATGTGAGCCTTACTTCTGTGGAACCAGATCCAGGCAGGTTTTGAAGGTCTTTAGAGAAGGAGACTCCACAACCTCTCTGGGCAGCCCCTTCCAGTGCAGAAGTCTAGTGCAGTTCAGGAGAAGAAGGAAAAAATATTAACTGATCATACACCATTAATTCAGTGTTATGTAGCATACTTATATAACATCCAAATTGGTATTTATTTTTTTTTAGTTGCTTTTTAAATTTTTTGTTTTGGTCTTATTAAATATATAGTTTCATAGCAAATTTCCTGACACAGCAGCATGTTTTTTGTTTCATACTTAAGCAGGCTATTTATCATCTTTTTTTACTAATCTTTACATAAGAAAAATATCAGGTAAGCGTTTGTCCTAATGAAGTACTACTCTTGAATTGTACTTACCTGACATTAATTCTCTTATCTTTCACACTGTCATGTGTGTTAGAGATCATCATGTCACATATGTCCAAAATAGATCCCAAACAGGTCTCCTGTTTGGTCCTGACTGATGCATGCTGCTGGCTGACAGCGTAAAGGTGATCAGGCACTGGATGAGCACCACCACAGAAGGACTGCCAATCTTTCAGTCTCTTTCCACTTCCGCAAGCCCTTTCTGGTACAAATGGCTAGTCATGCTTGCAGGAACATTAATTTCACTGCAACATACTTCATGCCCAGCATGCAGGTAGCAAGATGAAGTCATCACCTGAGAGTCAATAGCAACCTTGAGAGGAGAGCATAGGGAAAAACCTGTTTTCAATAAAAATTCTGAACAACTTGCAGACCACTGATCTGTATGGATGGAGCATCTGGATGTACTGTAGGCAAGGATGATATCAAACAGTTTGAAAGCAATTCTTTTTATAAATTCAGAGAATGGAGCTGTGATTTTTGGAATATATTTATGCCAAATGGAATCTATCTGAAAACAGACATTTTCCTGGCAAAATTCTCCTCATGCTTGTCTGGCACTGATTTATTCCCTTTCATCTTTCTTGTCTTACAAACAGGTTCACCTTTATATTTTAAGTTTTCAACATAGAAATTAGTCTAAGCTTCCATACTGCTGAGTGACTACTGTGGGTCATGCATCTATATTTGGAACATTTGGACAAAATGCAAAAAAAATGTGCCTGCATTAGGGAAGAAAAACACATTTTACAATTGGTTTAACTAAAAGAAATTGGAAACAGCATTAGCTGTAGTGGTTTAACATGGAAGAAACAGCTAAGTATCAAACATGGGGAAAATCATGGTCAAACCCAACAGAATGTGCTTCATCCAGATCCCTAAAAAAAAAAAAAAATCAAAAGACACTGAGCAGCAATACTCAGGAAATAGAATCAAAGAATGTATTTTTGTGATCCACTACATCAAGGCTACTGTTAACTGAATGTTCTTCTGCCCACGTCTGTTGACGTAAATGGGAGAGAAATTCTTCATATTCAGACACTTAAATGTAGTTGTTTGGGGTCTACAGTACACTAGATTACATGTCTACGCTATTGTCTAGTCCAAATATAGCTGAATTTGCACAACTATTGTATTTATCCTAAACAGCTAAGGAGATTTTTAACCTTCAGTGGTAGTACTGCCTAGACCTTTGATTATAACAACAGTTTACAGAGCCTTCTTATCTGCAAATTTAGATTCCAACAGCCTGAGTCTCTTCTTTCCAGTCCATGATTTTTTGGAACCATGCTCCCAGCAGCTCCCAACTTCCCAACTATTTCCAACACTTACAGTAAATAGGAAGTCATAGTGCTATCTCAGCAACATACCTTAAAATAAGTAGATTATTTCTTCTGTATCACGGGCACAATCTATTTATACATTATTTTGTCTCTATTTTTCGCTTTTTTTTTTTTTAAATTCCCAACTGAAATATTTATTTACTCTCGTTTAATCCCTATTTCACACTGCTTCTCCTTTTAGTTATGTTTCTTCATCTAATTAACATTTTGCATCTCTTAATTTCTTTCCTGGGTTTAAGCAGTTTAGTCTTATTAACACTTCAAAAATCAGACTGAGAACTTTAAGCAGATTACTTAATTATGTGAGTAGTTAATTTGCCATTACATAGAAATTCAGATAGAGTGAGCAGTCTTTAACCTTTTAAAATTTCATAGGAAGATTACAGTATAAAAAAATATTTTTAATTACTAATTGTTCTTACACTGTTTTGAAATTATCTATAAGGAGGAGATAAAAAATGTATTTTAATACTTAATACTTGTTAAATCTTGTTTTTATCTAAGATTTCAGTAAAAATAGTAATATAACAGAGGTCCCTCAACTCTTTATCTCTCTCAAATCATAGCTATCTGTCTTAGCTTGAAAAGAAAGAATCTCTATGAGGATGTTCCAATCTGATTCATAAACTTGGCAGTATCTTCTTTACATCCCTTGGGAAAAACCTTGTCAGATGTCTAACCTAAATCTGTACAACAAATTACAGATAGTGTTTTGTCGTCTTTTTAGAATTTTTACTTTGTAGTTGACCGATTTTCATTTCACAAGGAGATTGAGATAAGATCCTGGGCATCTGAATACAAGTTTTTTTCCTCTTTCAAAGGAGTAATATATAAATATAAGTGGCATGGGTAGGAATATCTGAGGAAAGGGACTATGCTGGAAAAAGGACAAGCCCCTTCCCTACAGTAAGTCATCCCCACTAAGGAAAACTGCACATTCCAACTTCATAATGTAATTGAGTATGAAGAGTTTAAATAATATACTTTTTTCTAAATTTAATCTATTTAGTCTTAGTTATTAGTCTTAGTTTATTTAATATATTTTTTTATCTAGTATGTATTTTAATTAAATGTTTCTTATTGATGTTTTCAAAGTGAAATATTTGCATTGGAGCTTCTTTGAAACTTCATTTTATATTTATTTAT